>JAVIAB010000024.1:56985829-57050829 GCA_032433765.1 Megaustenia siamemsis
ACTCTGTTCCCTAATGTATGTCATTAACTCTATTCCCTACTCTATGTCATTAACTCTGTTCCATAATGTATGTCATTAACAATATTCCCTTATGTATGTCATTAACTCTGTTCCCTTATGTAAGTCATTAACTATGGTCCATAAAGTATGTCATTAACTATATTCCCTTATGTATGTCATCAACTTTGTTCCCTTGTGTATGTCATTAACTCTGTTCCCTTATGTATGTCATTAACTCTGGTCCCTAATGTATGTCATTAACTCTGTTCCCTAATGTATGTCATTAACTATGTTCCCTAATGTATGTCATTGGAAATATATTCCCTAATGTATGTCATTAATTATGTTCCCTAATGTATGTCATTAACTCTGTTCCCTTATGTATGTCATTAACTCTGTTCCCTTATGTATGTCATTAACTATATTCCCTTATGTATGTCATTAACTCTGTTCCCTTATGTATGTCATTAGCTCTAGTCCCTTATGTATGTCATTAACTCTGTTCCCTTAAGTATGTCATTAACTATATTCCCTTATGTATGTCATTAACTCTGTTCCCTTATGTATGTCATTAACTCTGTTCCCTTATGTATGTCATTAACTATATTCCCTTATGTATGTCATTAACTATATTCCCTTATCTATCTATCTATTGTCCTTTCGAGCCGAAGACGGCACATAGGGCAGAACCACAATCTCAAAAACAGAAACCTTGCGTGCCAAAATGGCACATATTGCAGAGATCACTGATCTAAAATCTATGGCGCTGTTTCCATAACAAGACTTTTTACAATGACAGCTTGTCAAGCCATCGATCAACCTCCTTAGTCGTCTCTTACGACATGCCTGGAAGGTCACAGTGTCACTATTCTTTACTTCCCTCATAATGAGGCCCCGGTAACACACAGGATATATTCCCTTATGTATGTCATTAACTCTGTTCCCTTATGTATGTCATTAACTCTAGTCCCTTATGTATGTCATTAACTCTATTCCCTAATGTATGTCATTAACTCTGTTCCCTAAAGTATGCCATGAACCACTTTTCATTGTATACGATGTGTATCTGCTTCTACTTATGGGAGTGTTCTTCTGTGGCAGTCTATCTATCTATCTATTGACCTTTCGAGCCGTAACCGGCCCATAGGGCGTAGACCAAGATACACCTTCTCCTATATGAATTTTTGTTCTAGCAGTTTTCTTTTAAAGATATTTTATCAAATCTCGCCATCTGTCTCTGTTCTGTGCAAGCAGTTCTATCTCATTGAGGGAGCCGATTCCTGCTGCTCTTGCCTCTCTCATCAATGTTCTTCTCAGTGTCTCCCTGGGTCTTCCTCTTTTTCTTTTACCTGTTGTTTCCCATATGAGGGCTTGCTTTGCTATTCGATTATTATCTCTTCTCATCACATGTCCAACGTATGACCATCGTCTTTTCTTTATTACTGAAGATATTAGTGGTTGATTGGCGATTTCTCTAATTTCCTCGTTTGTTTTGAATTCGTTCCATTCTATACCAAGTATTTTCCTTAGACATTTATTTTCGAATGCGTTCAACTTTGTTTCTATATCTCTTGTTGTTTTCCAGCTTTCACACGCATACGTAAGGGTTGATAGTACATTTGATTTGAATAGCCTAAGTTTTGTGTTTGTGCTAATGAGTTTTGATTTCCACAACTTTTCAAGGCTTCTGAAAGACATTGCTGCTTTAGCCAGTCTGATTCTAATTTCTTTGCTCGTATCCCCTTCTCGATCAATGTGACTTCCAAGATAGATGAAGTGATCGATCTCTTCTACTGGTTTGTTTTCCATGTATATTTTGTCACTTGTTGGAATTAAACTTTTCATGACTTTAGTCTTTTCATGATTGACCTCAAGCCCAATTTTGCTGGCTATTGATGATAGTTCATTTGTGTTTTCCTGCATCGTTTTTATCTGATTGCTGATGAGAACTATGTCATCAGCAAAGTCCAGGTCCTCCAAATGGTCTCCTTGTATCCATTCGATGCCTTTATTACCAGTGCAGCATTTCTTCATTATGAAGTCCATAACAATTCCAAATAACAAGGGCGATAAAATACATCCTTGTTTAACCCCAGTTTCTATTGGGAAACATTCGCTCAGTCCTTCCTCTGTTCGAACTGCACATGTGTAACCATCATACATGTCTTTGATAATATTTATGATTTTTGATGGTAAGCCATATTGCTTCAGAATTTTCCACAAAGAATCTCTATGAATACTATCAAATGCTTTTTTGAAGTCGATGAAGTTAAGTACAAAAGGTTTTTGCTTTTCAATGTGTTCCTCCAATATAAGTCGTAGAGTGAAAAAAAAAATTGATAGTCATAAACTGAAAGATGAAGCAATAAAGGAAAAGTTTAACATAGAGCTAAGTAATTGTTATTCAGCACTTGGTGAAATAGACTTAGATATCAATGAAATGTGGGACTCACAGAGCAAAATACTAATGACAGCAGCAGAAGCAAGTGCTGGACTGAAGAAAATGGAAAAACGAGCTTGGATCTCAGACACCACATGGAAATACATCAAAGAAAGAAGAGAAGCGAAGAGAGCCATGACTAATGTAAAGACAGATCTTGGAAAGGTTCTGGCAAAAGCAACATACAAAGAATTAGACAACAAAGTGAAAAGTTCGGCAAGAAGAGATACAAGAGCTTATATAGACAACTTGGCAGAGAAAGCAGAGACAGCTGCAATTACAGGAGACAGCAGAACTCTTTATACTGTACAAAAGATGCTGACAAACACCTATACATCCAGTGGAACACCAATTCATTCTGTGGCAGTACTGCATATAAATGAGACAACATACAACACATGTACTTTCTGTTTAGAACACTAAAAATAGGCATGTGTCTAATCAAATTTATTATCTCAGTTTTTTCATTCGATTGGCATAAACTCTGAACCATTGTGCATGTTATGACGTTAACGTATGCGGACTTACATGGCAAGGCAACTTAATTGTGTCTGTGGTGAAATTCATTGTAGAGTGCAAACCTAACGGTATTGTTGTATCTATGTATGTGACAGCTTATGTCATGTTATCGATGGAAGGACGGAAGGAAGGAGGAATGAAGGAAGGGATGGAGGAAGGAAGGAAGGATGGAAGGAAAAAGGAAGGATGGAAGTCATGCAGGAACAAAGGAAGGCAAGAAATAATGAATGATGGAAGGAAGAAAAGAAGGAAGAAAGGAAGGAAGAAGGAATGAAAGAAAGGAAGGCAGGTAGGAAGGAAGGGAAGGGGGATGGAGGCAGACAGGAAGAGAGAAAGGAGTGAAGGAAGGGATGTAGGAAGACACGGAGGCGGGAAGGAAAGAAGAAAAAAGGAAGGAAGGAAAGCAGGAAGAAAGTGGGGGAGGGAGGGAAATAAAGAGGAAGGAAGAAAGGGAGGGAGGGAAGGAGAAAAGGAAGGAGGAAGAAGGAAAATGAACAGGAAGAAATGAAGGAAAAAAGGAAGGAAGGAAGGAAGGAAGGAAGGAAGGAAGGAAGGAAGGAAGGAAGGAAGGAAGGAAGGAAGGAAGGAAGGAAGGAGGAAGGAAGGAAGGAAGGAAGGAAGGAAGGAAGGAAGGAAGGAAGGGAAGGAAGGAAGGAAGGAAGGAAGGAAGGAAGGAAGGAAACGAATTAGAAAAATCTGTCACAATTAACTATAAAATACTTTTATCAAGGAATGTTATAACACAAATCTTGAGACTTCATTTATCAGCAGTGAAAATGCAGCCTAAGGTTGTAATTTCGGATTCCTCAGATGTCATTATGTAGTCAATAAATGCGTTGATGCAACTAAGTGTAGTGTTGTTATTGCACTCTGTTATTATAAACCAAACCATTTCCAAATTATGTATTTCCATATTAGGAAAGCTCAAACGTTTTTCCCCACTTGCCACGTTATATTTATATTGGATATCTACCGAACATTAAAACATACTGTTATTAAACTGGGTAAATGCGCACCAAGATGCATAAAAAGCTACCGGGCATTAGAGTCCAACATATTATCGCCATGTAGCTAGATTACTGTGTTTATCCTTATATATTTTTGTGTTGCGGTTTGTTCTTGCTGAAGACCTTTTTGGTAAAACGTTGTTCTACTTTTGTTTTGTGTCTCATCTTCGTAAATACCATACCACCTTTTCTTTTTTCAAAAATGTTCACTGTTATTAATCTTTTGTTTCTGAACATCTGCTGTTAATTTGTTATTTCTACAGTTCGTGTCTGATTCATCTCATGATTGCGGACAAATTATGTTGTTTTGTAATTAGAAAATAGTTATTCTCTGCTTGAGATAAAGGAATAAGGTGAATTAGCTTTGAAATAAGTAACACCTAACTCTGCAACAATAACAGATATAACATTTAGACATTCCTTTTCTGTGACTTTTGTTGATAATGAACTTTCAATAGAAATCGTATCGCTGTGTGCATGTCTGTAGTTTGTCACATCTCATATCTCTGTGTGTGCATGTCTGTGTTAGTCACCTCTAGTGACTCGGGCAGATGGTGCTCGTAAACCTGGGAGGGCCGACCATCTAAGGGCAGAATCCCCCTACAGAAAAGATCATCTGCTGCTTGCAGGAAGATTGAGAACAATCAAAGGCTAAGGAAATCTAACCTGAATAAAATTATGGCTGAAATAGGATGCACTGGGCCACTGGCGCAGAACACAGTGCAACGTTTTAACGGGTGTTCAATCAGAGTGGATCTGGTGGGCTCTAATTGTGATGTTCTGTCTGTGGGGGCGATCAACACACTTAACATGACAGCTGACTTCATGTGAGAGTCTGGGATCCTGCTCTGATTGAGTCCTGATCGCAGAGAGAGAGAGAGAGAGAGAGAGAGAGAGAGAGAGAATCTAGAAATACATTTTACAATTAGAGGCTCCAGAAGCATTAAAAAAAAAAATCATAGTTCCCTTAATTGAAGAAAAATCATCATCGACTGGTCGTCAATGAGATCATCTTTGACTTTCATTAATAACAAGTCTAATGATAATCCCCCACAAAACTGGGGTCTTCAAGAAAGGTATGTCAATAAATTAATGTTAATTTCAAATTATGTCTAAATACTATAATTGTAACAAGATATGTACAAGATACTTGAGGGAATAAATCATAAAAATACTGTTCATAACGTAATGTCATTCTGTTTATTTGTTTTTTGTGTGTGTTTTTGTTTACAATCGAGCTCTTCCGTTTAGGTGTTGCTGCTTTTTGTTTTAATTACGAGCTCTCAAAGAGGCAAGGGAACCGAATTGAAAGAATGCTGGATATTACTGGGCTTTTCAAGATTAAAAAATTATATTTATTCTTGTACTTTTGAATTATTTAAAACCCCAGAAAGCATAAAAGGGGGAGTGGGATCTTACCACTTGTGACGTGTTGAGGGAGGCTACATTGACATTCCATGACATCGATGCAGGAGTTTATTCTAGATTTATCCATGGGGGTGGGGAATGTAATAACCCCCCCCCCCACTCCCCACCCCCACCAGAATTTACAAATTTATCCCCGGCTGAAAATTATAAAAACTTACTAATTAAATTTATGTTACACGTTATGAAACAATAAAATTTATGGCTGTAGGATTATGAGTACTATAACAATGAATATTTTAAAACATTAATGTTATAGGTGCTTTTTAGTAACCAAAAATACATAACTGAGATTTTCAAATCAAGGCTTGTTGTATTTATTGCATTTCTTTTTACCAGGAATAACAAATTCGGATGCATAATCGCTGATTTTTAATTTTGATATTTTTGATTAATTTCAGATTTATTAGGTCGACAGGTCATCATCGCTGCACATAGGACTAGTTCATAAGTGCTCATAATTTCTACTATGTTATTATATGATTCTGCCACATAATTTACTTTCAACTACTATTGGGATATATATGTGTGTGAGTGTGTGTCTGTTTATTTGTGTGTATATATTTATTTATTTATAAGAATTATTATTAAGTCAAAGTTGGGACAAAGTGCTACGATGAGTTAAGTTTGCCAACACATACGGAATTTGTTTGTAGAAACTTATATATATTATTATATTTTCGAACCATGACAGTTTTCCTTTCTTTATGTTGCGGTTGTTGTTTTGTTTTATTAGTAAGCGAACTAATAATTGAGAATGGAGGTACCAGGCTTTCATAATGAGTGATAAGTCTACTCTATTGACATCATTTACAACAACTACGAACAATTTAAAGTCTGCTACCTGAACTATGGATCGCGACCTTGAATGTAATTTCTGTGTAAGAGCCACCGAAGATGCTAACAGTCCTCTTATTGAGACAATGACAATAGCAAGATGTTCTCACGATCCAGTGCTCAAACACTAACAGCCCAGTTCATCGGGACATACTCCGAGAGAAGGCAGCTATAGGTTTGTGTATAATTTTTTATTCATTCTTGGCCAGATAAATACAAGTGGCTTGTTAAAGATAAAGATCGAGGTGATGTTTTTTGTTGTGTTTGTTCTAGGTACTATCTGAATGACGCAAACATGCTTCAGAAAACTAAAAGTGTCTTTATTCGTGTGTCTCTCATTAATTATAAGAAAGCGACAGGATCTACTGATAATTTTTTTAGAAAAAAAAAAAGATTCCTCTGAATATGTTAAACATACAAACGAGAAAGAAAATCTCCGTACATTGCACGTAAAGAGACATATCCACTCTATCATACATTGATACATCAGCAATGCAAAGCTGATATTGAAGAAAATAGGTATGCACTATGTAATTTCGTGAGGAGTCTATATTTCCCACTTAAAGAGGAGGTAGCTCACACAATCAAATACGAGCAGATTCTGAGAAATTTAATGATACTGTGTGTTAAGAGTTGAAGTAACTGGCTTCTGAAACAGAGTAAGCGAGTTACTTATTTCAGTAAAGACACAGCTTGTGAATTGTTGCAATGCATTGGGGAGGTACTTGATGAACAGTTTGCTACGGAAATTAAAAGGAAACATTTGTTTTCACGGCTGACGAATCCACAAACACTGCCAACAGATCTTAACTGTCTATATGTGTGACATATGTCAGACTGTTGATTAGAGAAACATTTGTGTGCATGGTTCTACTCCACAATAATCATCATCATTTGCAATACGGGGGAATGGTTGGTCTTGAGGCAAGACGCCAGTCTTGAGACAGAGAGGTTGTGTGAGTTCAAATTCCTACTGCATTGGTTAGGATTTGTATTTATGATTTCTCTCAGCGGCAACCGACCTTGGTTTCAATTACTCATCGACAGAGAAAATACATGTAGTAGTACCTCCGAAATCGGAGTTATCTGAACTTTCAATCACTGTGCACACTACTGCCAGGGGACAAATGGATTAAAAAGCAACAGTTAGTTCCTAGCCTCTAGGGACTTTGCCAGAGGTGAAAGATGAAGAACGCTAAAAGAAAAATGTGCCATACTGGTTGGCGTAGGCGATCATGTCCTTCCACAATTCTCTTTCCACAGTGCATGGTGTACAATTCTGCTGCTGACTGTTTTCCATGCCATGATGCCAAGCTATCTAATAATTTTGTCGTCCGCAATATCTTTTTCCCTGTATTTTGCCAGTTGTAACCTTGTATTTCAACTTTCCTCTTCTCATAATATGCCCGAAAAATGTTGATTGTTTCTTTCTGATGTTTTTTTTTAGGAGCTCCCTTTTTGTGTTGCACTCTTTGAGAATTTCCTCATTGGTCTGTTTAGTTGTCCAGGGACCTTTCAACATTTCTCTGAGAAATCCTATCTCTGTGGCCCCTAATCGTCTTTTCATGTGTTTGTTTATGGTCCATGAATCAATTCCATAAGTCAGAATTGGTTCTATATAGCACCGATGAACTCTCTTTCTCACTTCTTTTGACATAGATATGTTGCAAAAGATGTTTTTCACTTTCTGAAATGCTATTTTGGCCATTTGAGCTATTCTACTTTTTATTTCTGTGGTAAATCTTTCCTCTAATGTGCCCAAGTATTTGTTCTGTTCCACTTGTTTTGCATTTGTCCTGTTTATTTATACGCTTTATGTTATGATGATTGTTTCTTCGAAATGATCATTACTTATGTTTTCTTATTATTCAGAGATCTTTCTTGTTGGTTTCATTACAAAATGCAAATTAAACCTTCACAAATTGCATTGAAAGTGAAATAAATAAACGAGGTATGTCATTTGGTAGGGTGTCCGGTTAGCGCAATCGATAGGCGGTTGGCTTACCACGGCAACAGCCGGGGTTCGTACCCTGGCGAGGACACCTGGGTTTTACTAATTCCCTAAAAATTAGTGGGAGCCGCGATAGCTCAGTGGTTAGTGAACTGGACTACTACGGACAAGGGGTAGGGTTCGATCCCAACCGACGGCTCCGGGTTCACCCAGCCTTAAATGGGTACCGGATTTTTTCTGGGAAAGTAAAGCAGCACGGGCGTAATACTGACCACATTACCCCAAAAATCATGTGCTGAAGGTCTGTAAAATATAGGGTCACTAACACCATATTTCCCTATACGCCACTTGGCGTGACGGGTGGTACTTTACTTTTTTACTTTTATGTCATTTGGTAATTATACAACTTGTGGATTTTATCATCATCATTGAGTGCCGTCTCCGCAACGAAGGTTGGCTACCATGGAGCGCCATTTTGCTCTATCTCTTGCTTTGATGGTGCAGGTTGTCATCGGTTGGTTTGTCCATCTTTTGATGTTACTCGTCCATGTTAATCTTGGTCTGCCTCTGCCTCTTTTACCTTGTATTTTCCCCTCCAGGATCACTTTCAGTAGGCTGTTGTGTCTTTTAACATGGCCTAAGAATCGCATTTGTCTTGTTCTAATTGTGTTCAGAAGTTCTCTTTTCATTTTTAGTTGTTTTAAGACTTTGTCGTTTGTTTTCTTTTCCTTCCATCCAATTCTACCTATTCTTCTATATATCCACATTTCAAAGGCTTCAATTCTCTGTTCTGTTTTCTTGTCTAATGTCCATGTTTCAGCACCATATAGGAATATTGAGAAGATGTAACATTTTGCTATTCTTAGTTTTAGCTCTGGTGTTATTTGTTTTGATGTTAGTATGTCCTTCATGACATTAAAATTACTTTTTGCCATTCCTATTCTTTTGTTTATTTCAGTTGTACATTTTCCATCACTGGTTATAGTATGTCCAAGGTAGTTATAGTTCTGAACTGTCTCAAGGTCTATTCCTTCAATTTTGATATTCACTTGTGGGTTTTGAGTATTTTCTTTGTTTATGATCATAGTTTTAGTCTTTTTGATATTCATATCTAGTCCATATTTTTTGCTTGTCGTGTTTATTTCATTAAGTAATTGTTGTAGGTCTTTAGGATTTTCTGCTAGTAGTACGGTATCGTCAGCATATCTTAGGTTATTGATTATCTTTCCATTAATTTGTAGGCCTGGCATCTCTATGATGTTTTTAAAGATTTGCTCAGTGTATAGATTGAACAAGCTTGGTGATAGGATGCATCCTTGTCTTACTCCTCTTTTTATATCAATGGGTGTAGAGAATTCTTTGTTATATTTTATTATTGCTGTTTGCTCCCAGTATAGATTGCATATTAGTCGTATATCCATGTCATCTAGATGTATCTCTTTTAGGCATTCTATAAGTTGTTTGTGGTGTACTCTATCAAAAGCTTTGGTGTAGTCTATGAAGCAGGCATATATTGGTTTGTTTACTTCTGTGTATTTTTCGATTAATGTTCTCATGCAGAATATGGCTTCTTTTGTCCCGCTATTTTTCCTAAATCCAAATTGCTGCTCATCTAATTCAGTATTGATTTTATTCTGAATCCTTCCTTGTATAACTTTTAGCAAGATTTTTGTAACATGGCTCATTAGGCTTATTGTTCTAAAGTCACTGCATTCAACTGCACCATTCTTTTTAGGCAATGCAATGAAAGTTGATGTTTTTAGTTCATTTGGTATGTATCCTGTGTGGTATATGTCGTTGCATATGTCTGTAATCACTTCAATGCCAAAATCTTCAAGTGCCTGTATCATCTCTATCTGTATGCTTTCAGGTCCTGCTGCTTTTCCCCTTTTCATTGTTTTTATAGCTTTTTCCACCTCAGATTTTAAGATTTTATAGCCTGATGTACATTTTATAACTGGTTTCTTGTCCCTTTGATCATGAAATAGTTCTGTTATATATTCCTGCCATCTATCTATGATATCCTTATTGTCTGTTAGCATTTTTCCTTTTTTGTCTGCAATGCATCCACCTTCTGTGGCTTTTTTATTTTTATTAGTCATTCTCTTTATTTCTGTGTGCATTCCTCTTAGGTCTTGTTTGCTTTCCATAGTTTCTATTTCTCTACATTTTTGGCTGAGCCAGTCTTCTTTTGCCTTTTTGCACATTTTGCGTATCTCATTATCTATTTTATTGTATTGGGCAGTGTTCTTCGCTTGTCTCCTTTCTTCCATTTTTTCTAAGATGGTGTTAGTTATCCATTTTTGTTTTTTTTGTGGATTTTATGGAGATTCTAATTTTTCAGGAAGCATCTCTGGAGTTAACAAAAAGATGACAGATAAATCAGTAAGGACTATTCTGTACATACATTGAAGGGCTTTTCTATACAAACATTGTAGGGCTATTCTATACATATATTGTAGGGCTATTCTATACAAACATTGTAGGGCTATTCTATACATACATTGTAGGACTATTCTATACATACATTGTAGGACTATTCTATACATACATTATAGAACTATTCTAAACAAACATTGTAGGGATATTCTATACAAACATTGTAGGGCTATTCTATACATACATTGTAGGGCTATTCTATACATACATTTTAGGGCTATTCTATACATACATTGTAGGACTATTCTATACATACATTGCAGGACTAATCTATACATACATTGCAGGACTATTCTATATATACATTGTAGGGCTATTCTATACATACACTGTAGGGCTATTCTATATATATTTTGTACAGTTATTCTATACATACATTGTATGGCTATTCTGTACATACATTGTAGGACTAATCTATACATACATTGTAGGACTATTGTAAAAACATACATTGCAGGACTATTCTATACATACATTGCAGGACTAATCTTTACATACATTGCATGTCTATTCTATACATACATTGTAGGACTATTCTGTGCATACATTGTAAGACTATTCTATACATACATTGCAGGACTATTATATACATACATTGTAGGACTATTCTATACATACATTGTAGGACTACTCTATACATACATTGTAAGACTATTCTATACATACATTGTAGGACTATTCTATGCATACATTGTATGAATATTCTATACATACATTGTAGGACTATTGTATACATACATTGCAGGATTATTGTATATATATACATTGTACGACTATTCTATACATACATTGCAGGACTATTCTATACATACATTGTAGGACTATTCTATACATACATTGTAGGAGTATTCTATATATACATTGTAGGGCTATTCTATGCATACATTGTAGGACTATTCTATATATACATCATAGGGCTATTCTATACATACATTGTAGGATTATATATTATATACATTGTAGGGCTATTCTATACAAACATTGTAAGGCTATTCTATGCAATCATTATAGGGCTATTCTATACATATATTGTCGGGCTATACTATACATACATTGTAGGACTATTCTATACATACATTGAAGGACTATTATATACATACATTGTAGGGCTATTCTATACATATATTGTAGGACTATTCTATACATACATTGTAGGACTATTCTATACATACATTGTAGGACTATTCTATACATACATTGTACGACTATTCTATATATACATTGTAGGACTATTCTATACATACATTGTAGGACTATTATATACATACATTGTAGGACTATTATATACATACATTGTAGGACTATTCTATATATACATTGTAGGACTATTCTATATATACATTGTAGGGCTATTCTATACATACATTGTAGGACTATTCTATATATACATTGTAGGGCTAGTCTATATATACATTGTAGGGCTATTCTATATATACATTGTAGGACTATTCTATATATACATTGTAAGGCTATTCTATACATACATTGTAGGACTATTCTATATATACATTGTAGGGCTATTCTATACATACATTGTAGGACTATTCTATATATACATTGTAGGGCTATTCTATATATACATTGTAGGGCTATTCTATACATACATACATTGTAGGACTATTCTATATATACATTGTAGGAATATTCTATATATACATTGTAGGGCTATTCTATACATACATTGTAGGGCTATTCTATACATACATTGTAGGACTATTCTATATATACATATTGTAGGACTATTCTATATATACATTGTAGGACTATTCTATATATACATTGTAGGACTATTCTATACATACATTGTACAGTTATTCTATACATACATTGTAGGACTATTGTATACAGACATTGTAGGATTATTCTATATATACATAGTAGGGATATTCTATACATATACCGTAGGACTATTCAATATATACATTGTAGGGCTCATATAATGTTACTTGCAAGGTGAACAGCAAAATCATCTACGAGCAGGTCTGAAGTTTTTTAAATATTTGACCTTAAATGTGAACAAAAGTGTATCAAGATTAAAATATACTCTTCAAGATTGAAATGGTTACGAAGAACTGAAGAATTCGTGTCTAAAATTATTGACTGTACCAGGACTGTACCAACAGCTACTGTTGTAAAATCCTTTAGTGATCATCATCATCAAGTACCTGGCCTGCTGCCGTAGGTGATCATGTCTCTCCATAACTTTCGATCACGACAGTTATTTAGTGATATGAACAGAATAATGACTAAACTATGAAAATAGCTTAGAGATAGTTCAGTTCATCACTGACCGAGGATTTCTATTGAAGAAGAGAAGATTACAAGCAAAGAATTATTCTACAAAATTCTGGAGCGCTTTGCCATTAACAAAACAACAAAGGTCTGCCTTAAATGAGGACCTAAACAAGGGACAGAACCACAGGTAAGTTACTTATATTATGACTATCTATTTATTGTTCTTTCGAGCCGAAGACGGCACATAGGGCAGAACCACAATCTCAAAAACAGAAACCTTGCGTGCCAAAAAGGCACATATTGCAGAGATCACTGTTTCTAAAATCTATGGCTCTGTTTCCATAACAATACTTTTTACAATGACAGCTTTTCAAGCCATCGATCAATCTCCTTTGTCGCCTCTTACGACATGCTTGGAAGGTCACAGTGTAACTATTCTTTACTCCCTCATAATGAGGCCCCGGTAACACACGGGAACCTTATATTATGTAGGACTTATCTTCCATTTAAATGTTTTTCCAACCCCACCTCCCCACCCCGAATTATAAAAATACCCCACCCCTTATCTTTTCCCGGCATTTTATTAAAATATAAAAAAACATTGCATTGACGAACGGTCCAGAGTGCAGCTGTCACACCATTTTCGAGATGCGACTTAGTGATATTTTTATTAGCATAAAAAAGAAGTAATCTTCGTGGGAATACCACTAGGATTGAGATTGTATTTATTTTTGCGAATGTTAAACTCAATTTATATAAACACCAGTGACGGATACTGAGAGGAAGCAATGGTGGCCACGATTTATCTAATATTTATTTTATCAAAAGACGTAACACAATCACACTCTTAGCTCACTGAGTTAAACGTCGGTGCAGAGTCAAACCTACTACAGCCGTACAACGTATCCGTCGACCTTGCAATGTGTGTGTTGATTAGGGAGGCTATTCCAGAAATCGACTCCGTGTCCCAATTCATGCAATATTGAGAATCTGGGTGTGAGTGTGTGTGTGTGTGTGTGTGGGGGGGGGGGGTTAAACTGGGGAATAGCGGTTTTGAGAGTCTACAAACATCAGCTACTGAACAGGCTAGAAACGTCAGCTACTGGACAGTCTAGCAAGATCAGCTACTGGACAGTCTAAAAGTATGACGTCGGCTATTGGACAGTCTAGGGGTAAGATGTGAGCTACTGGACAGTCTAGAGGTAAGACGTCAACTACTGGACAGTCTAGAAGTAAGACGTCAGCTCCTGGACAGTCTAAAAACGTCAGCCCCTGGACAGTGTAGAGGTAAGACGTCAGCTGCAAAACAGTCTAGAGGCAAGACGTCAGCTACTGGACAGTCTAGAGATAAGACGTCAGCTGCTGGACAGTATAGAGGCAAGACGTCAGCGCCTGGACAGTCTAGAGGTAAGACGTCAACTACTGGACAGTCTCGAGTTAAGACGTCAGCTCCTGAACAGTCTAGAAACGTCAGTCCCTGGACAATCTAGAGGTAAGACGTCAACTACTGGACAGTCTAGATGTAGGACGTCAGCTATTGGAAAATCTAGAGGCAAGACATCAGCTGCTGGACAATCTAGAGGCAAGACGTCAGCTACTGGACAGTCTAGAGGTAAGACGTCAACTGACAGTCTAGAGGCAATACGTCAGCTCCTGGACAGTGTAGATGTAAGACGTCAGCTACTGGACAGTCTAGAGGTAAGACGTCGGCTACTGGACATTCTAGAGGAAAGACGTCCGCTACTGGACAGTCTAGAGGTAAGACGTCAGCGACTGGACAGTCTAGAGGTAAGACGTCAGCCCAAGGACAGTCTAGACGTAGGACGTCAGCTATTAGACAATCTAGAGGCAAAACGTCAGCTGCTGGACAATCTAGAGGCAATACGTCAACTGTTTGACAGTCTAGAGGCAATACGTCTGCTTATGGATAGTCTAGAGGGAAGACGTCAGCTACTGGACAGTTAAGAGGTAAGACGTCGGCTACTAGTGAGTCTAGAGGCAAGACGTCAGCTACTGTACAGTCTTGAGGTAAGACGTCAGCTACTGGACAGTGTAGAAGCAAGACGTCAGCTACTGGACAGTCTAGAGGTAAGACGTCAACTACTGGACAGTCTAGAGGTATGACGTTAGCTACTGGACAGTCTAGAGGCAAGACGTCAGATACTGGACAGTCTATAAACGTCAGCACCTTTACAGCCTATAGGTAAAACGTCAACTACTGGACAGTCTAGAGATAAGACGTCAGCTACTGGACATTCTAGAAACGTCAGCCCCTGGACAGTCTAGAGGTAAGACGTCACCTACTGGACAGTCTAGAGGTAAGACGTCAGCTCCTGGAGAGTCTAGAAACGTCAGCCCCTGGACAGTCTAGAGGTAAGACGTCAGCTAGTGGACAGTCTAGAGGTAAGACGTCAACTACTGGACAGTCTAGAAACGTCAGTTACTGGACACGAAGGTGGTGGGTTCGTATCCCACCATAGTCGGTTGAAATTTTTCACTTCGAATTCATTTTTCTTTTCAGTTTTACCCTCCCTTGATCTGTGGGCATGGAGATTTAATGTCAAGTCCTCTTGGATAATGGGAACAATGCAAGGTCCCGAGTGCACTCTGCGTACTTTAAAGAAATTGTAAATCGAAAAAAAATTCCACTGCCCGTGACAAATTTGTAGAAAATAGTGGGCCAAAAATGACCACTATAAAAGTAAAGTAAGTAAAGATCCCTGTCACGCCAAGTAGTGTATAGGGAATACGGTGTTAGTGACCATAATTTTTACAGACCTTCGGCATATGGTTTTTGGTGTAATAGGGTCGGTATTATGCCTGTGCCGCTTTATTTTCCCAGAAAAAAATCCGGTACCCAAGTAAGGCTGGGTGAATCCGAAAGCCGTCGGTCAGGATTGAACCCGACCTCTTGATCTTTGTAGTAGAGTTCATTAACTACTGAGCTATCGCGGCTCCCAAAAATTGACCACTGGCTGTGACAAATTTACAGAATAAAGTGCTCCAAAAATGACCACTGGCTGTGAGAAATTTACAGAAAAATGTGGTCCAAAAATGACCACTGGCTGTGAAAAATTTACAGAAAAATGTGGTCCAAAAATGACCACTGGCTGTGAAAAATTTACAGAAAAATATGGTCCAAAAATGACCACTGGCTGTGAAAAATTTACAGAAAAATGTGGTCCAAAAATGACCACTGGCTGTGAGAAATTTACAGAAAAAAGTGGTCCAAAAATGACGACTGGCTGTGAGAAATTTACAGAAAAATGTGGTCCAAAAATTACCACTGGCTGTGAGAAATTTACAGAAAAATGTGGTCCAAAAATGACCACTGGTTATGGTAAATTTACAGAAAAATGTGGTCCAAAAATGACCACTGGCTGTGGTAAATTTACAGAAAAATGTGGTCCAAAAATGACCACTGGCTGTGGTACATTTACAGAAAAATGTGGTCCAAAAATGACCACTTGCTGTGAAAAATTTACGGAAAAATGTGGTCCAAAAATGACCACTGGCTGTGAGAAATTTACAGAAAATGTGGTCCAAAAATGACCACTGGCTGTGATAAATTTACGGAAAAATGTGGTCCAAAAATGACCACTTGCTGTGAAAAATTTACAGAAAAATGTGGTCCAAAATGACCACTTGCTGTGAAAAATTTACGGAAAAATGTGGTCCAAAAATGACCACTGGCTGTGATAAATTTATAGAAAAAAAATCTACACCAGAGCATCTCTGAAGTCGGAGAATCTCTGCATGTATGGCTATGGACAGTTAGGTCGCTGGTGTGAGACTGCACAAGAAGTTATATTCACGCAAGATTCAGTCCCCCTTGACTTCACTAAAGATATAAAACTGGCAAGCAAATTGGAGAATAAAGGTCGTATGTCCAGTTCAGTCAACACGTGATGTTCAGGTCAGCTTTTTATTTTATTTTCATACTAAATATCAAATAAAAGAACGTATATTGCGTATATCGAACTCAAACCTATCTTGTTTGAAGAACGACATATTTTATTCATTTAATCACCGCTCTCCTATACTCTCAATGAAAGCACAAAACAAAAGGCTTGAGTGATGTTGTAGCAGCAGTTTATTGTAGGAGAAATAATTTACACTGGGGATCTTATTACTTTATATTCTTAAAATACAGATTGAAATGTAGAATCGAAATACATTTTGATAAATGTTGAGCTCAAGGTAGACGACTCGTTGAGAAAAGTCCCCCATCATTCGGTTGTCTGCACAGAAGTTGTGACAGTAATGATGTTCTAGGTACCCTTTGCCTAGGGTTTTAAGAGAGGTGCTGTCACTCTAATGATGTGATATCTGAAATAAAGATTAGTGTTGGTTTATTCGTGTTTATATATAATATGTAAAAAATATACTCGAAAGAATAATACTTGTATTAGAATGTATAAAGCACAGCTGAACAGTCTGAACATCCTCGATACCACCCATTGTTATAAAACGCATAGCACATAAATTTTAAGTGTAATTAAATCACAACAAAATGCATGCATTGCTTTCCTGTTGTGGGATTCTTGGTCCTCATATTTGGTGCCAAATGATTCATTAAATTACATTTCGTGTTTGACTAAACAGTTTGTAGAAAGAACCTTTTTCTTTAAATGTCTATTTTATTAATATACAATTGGTTTAATGAGAACGTAAGTTCAGTCGCGTTAGTTGATTTCACTCTTCAAATTCTGTCACTGATAAGAGTTTGGAAATAGGATCTGAAGACGAAACTACAAGTGACTATCTCTTGCTGTCTTGGGTATGAGATAACGCGATCTCAGTTTTTATTTAAAACAAATGTGAACAAACGGCAGAGCTAACATTCATCCAGTATGCAGTGCAACAACAAAAAATTAATGATTTAATTTAGCTACAGCTTTTAAATGACAATTACGGTCAAATATAACATGGAAGAGTATAAAGGTGAAGAAAGAATCGTGCCTCGCCAAAAAGAAAACAAAAATCCAAAAGTCAGTCACTGTGTACAAAATCCGGGTAGCACACCTCTGCTGGCAGGTTGTCTTTACCCCAGTTTGATTTTAAAGTTATCCCAGTCTTTCTTCAACACATTTTACAGACACAAAACAAAGTGGTACAAAGATACTAATAATTTTTTTTTGTCAAAAAGACTTGATTGCCGGCAGATACTTTGTTTTAAATTAATTTATTCTTCAAATAATTATGGGATTGTATTTACCAGTGTTCATGTTGTTAAACTTGAAAGTACAAAATAAGCATTAATCGAATAACTATAATGTTGGCAATATAGCAGTTATTTTTAATCTTCACGATTTCATTATTAATAATCACCTCAGAATTAATTCAAATTTCAATAGGTGTACTATAAGATACAGCATTAAAAAATATCTCATCACTGATCATTAATGGAAATCAACTGAAAGCCAATCTTTTCTTACATGGCCGGATAGGAAATATCACACTTTCCAATATTTTTAGAAGCTAGATTACGGTCATGCGACTTTTGGATATTATTCAGTGCTTTTTTGATCAAAAGCAACGGCTCTTGTGGTACATCACCAGGGCAATAAACATCGATTCTGAGATCAACATGAGACTCACAACGGTAGTGCTGCTTCGTGAGACTTCACGAAAGTGTTTGTGACTCAATGGTATCACCTTTACCACGTAACTTAAGGACAGCTGAATACTTTTCTCAGCTACTCGGATACTGACAGCGTGTTCAGACACGACAGAAACATAAACTACTCTCAACGGACCTGCCTCAGCACACACTTCCTAAAGTAAAGTACCAAAATATAGTACCAGACATTGAAATCATCACGAACGACATTAGAAGCATCAAAAGTATACGGTAAAAGACCATTGTAAGATAGGCTGGATATGCTGTCCACATGTTCGATGAACGCAGCCGAAACCAGCTTTTATAAGACGTGTTCAAAAGGTGCAAGCGAGTCACGGAATCTCTGAAGAAGTTTATATAAGATTTTTCTATTGGACCAATTTTAACTGGAAAGTATTGCGCAGAACTGCCTACTATGGCGAGTGGAAGTGGCATTATTATAGGCATCCGTTTCGGAAAGCAATGTAAAATTAGCAGAAAGAAAATGCGAAAGGATAGTACAATCAATACCAATAAGACTAACACGGATCGCATAATGTCCTACCTGAGGCAGAGGATTCTGTGCTAAAATTGTGCATTATAGTCGCTTTGTGCAGACAGAAAAAGTGAAACTATACAGTGGGAACGTGAAACTATGCACAGGGAAGGTGAAACTATGCACAGGGAAGGTGAAACTTTACAGTGGGAACGTGAAACTTTGCACAGGGAAGGTGAAACATTACAGTGGGAACGTGAAACTTTGCACAGGGAAGGTGAAACTATACAGTGGGAACGTGAAACTATGCACAGGGAAGGTGAAACTATGCACAGGGAAGGTGAAATTACACATACTGAAGGTGAGACTACATATAGTGAAGGTGAAATTACATATACTGAAGGTGAAATTATGCATACTGAAGGTGAAGCTATACACAGGGAATGTGAAATTACACACGATGAAGATGAAACTACATACAGTGAAGGTGAAACTATACATAAAGATGAGACAATACATTGTAAAGGTGAAACTACACTGGTTGAAAGCTGTTCTCATTATCCCTTGCGACAGACGGCTTTTACTTTTACTTTTTTGTTCTTTTATTTTCATGTATCTAAGAATATACTAAAATGTATATAGAACAGGAATCATAACCAAAAATAATCAATGAAACATGAGTTGATCTGCATAATACCTTCATAGCCAAGCCTTTTCTCCTGCTGTACATTGCCGTTTCTCTACGACGTCTACCAGGAGAGTCAGATGACTTGAGATAGTAATACTGATTTGCTGCTCGATCCAAAGCTTCTGTGAGACAATGACCACCTAACCGAAATCTGCAGTCTCGTTTTCTGTAATGGAGGCCATAAAATCTGTCAGGTCAATGCTATTTTAACAGATACAGCAATTTTCAAATATAATACTTAATTATCATATTATGATTAATTATTACATTATGATTAATTATTATCTTATTATTAATTATTATATTATAATTAATTATTATATTATAGTTAATGTACACAACAAAATCCAACTATCTACCAATTAAAGCTTACTGTCAGCAGTAAAGGAATGAAAATTAATAGTTTGGACGTGTTACAAAATCTACGGGCTTTAAAACAAAGCCCAAGCAAAAGAAAAGAAGGTAGACAAAGGAAGAGGTAGGAAGACAAAATATAAAAACAAAATGGACATGATTAACCAATCTCAGAAAATTGCTTTTAATTTTGTGAGTTGGAAGAAAATTCAAAAATTGTCGTCAGAACATTCCAAATATCGCCATGGTATGGGATTAACTCTTTTCGTACGGAATTATTTATCAAAGCAACGGATGAGATTTCATAATCATGTGTAATACCGTTTGACGTATGTGATCATGTCATTCCACAATCTTCTATCTACAGTGCATTGCAACAGTTCTGTTGTTGACTGTTTTCGATGCCATGACACCAAGCTATCCAGTATTTTCTCTCTTTTTCGTCCGTGACCTCTCTTTCCTCTCTATTTTGTCAGTTGTAACCAAGTATTCCAACTTTCCTCTTCTCATGATGTGCCCAAAAAATGTTGATATATTTCTTTCTGATGTTTTTAGGAGTTTCCTTTTTGTGTTGGCTTCCTTGAGAATTTCTTCATTGATCTTTTAGCTAGTGAACTTTCAACATTCTTCTGAAAAATTCCATCTCTGTGGCCTCTAATCTTCTTTTCATTTGTGTGCTGTCCATGAAGAGATTTCAGAGACAAAATGTTTCATGTTTTTAAAATCAATATACATATTGACATTTATCTAATATATTATATATGAATTTTTATATAACTGAACAAGGAATTAGATTTCACCAATACTAAGATGATAAAGACATGTAAAAAGAATATGGTTTGATGAGTTTACACTAATCAAAATGAGAGTGACGCACTATGCGGCGCAACGTAAGGAAAGAGTTAATAATGATGGTTAATATTGTGATTAATAAGATTATTGTTACATTTGAGCGGTTAGTATATATTTTCCTTCCAGTGCACTTAAGGCGTACTCGTAGGTGTTAACACACACTTTCATTACAAGTGAAAATTCGATACATGATAGCTGTTTTGACATTTTCATCTGAGTGAGACTGCACAAGAAAACATAAACAAAAAAAAAATTAATAATAAATTGAGAGATTCCAAAAATTCAAAACAAAAATAATTTATTCCATCTCTTATTTTGTTTGTTCACTTTGAATTAATTTTCTCTGAGCTGCATTCATATAAATAGTTTCTGATTTATTTTCCTTCAGTCTTACATTTATGTTTATGCTCGTGCTATCTGTTGTCCTATGTGAATGCTTTGTAATTGTAAATTAGGTTTATCCTAAGATTGTATCCTATTAGATTAATTGTGCCTTTGCTGTTTCTACTTACTTGATTACTTTTCTCAGCTGGGTTGACTTTAAAGTCGATGAAAAATGCCATGACTGAAATTTATGGTTATGATTATTCAAAGGATCACTGCAAACGAATTAAAATCCATAATTGCTCAACTGCCCGTGCCAGTGGAATCTTCCGACTTAAAACTCATCGCATTGAAGGATCGAAACAAAGAAAGGTAGTTGCAGTCCCCATCATAGCAGTTACAACACAGGCCAAAAGGCATAACTAAGCAGCACCGAAAGTGAACTCAGTTGAATTGCACTTCTTCATACAATATCATCATTCATCGTAAGCAATCGGAATATGGAAACACAATACGGATGAAACACAGCTCACTGTGTGCACAGAACACTAATCTCAGTAGTTCCAGCAGTAGCCGGACTTCGAATATGAGGAAACTGCAATAAGAAGCACTTTTCAGACTATGCCTCAATGGTTCATGCCGCCTATCCGCCATATTGACAGGTCGCGTTGAGCTCATCGTTATGTCTGCTTTTTCTTTGATCTATTTTCTTCTGGGTGTGCTTTTTCGATCGCTTCTATGGAATAGGGTGAGAAAGATACTCATCATCATCAAGTACCACGCCTGCTGGCATAGGTGATCATGTCTCTACACAACTTTCGATCTCGACAGTTATTTATTATTTCTGTTGTTGATCTTCTGCCAAGCCATTCTCTTAAGCTGTCTGGTATTTTTTCTCTTTGCTTCCCTCTGTCTCTTCGTCCCTCAATTTTTCCAGTTGTTACAATATATTCCAGTTGTTCTCTTCTCATTACATGGCCAAAAAATGATGATTGTTTCTTTCTAACATTGGAAATTAGCTCTCTTTTTGCTTTGACCTCTTTCAGAACATTTTCATTAATCTTCTTAGCTGTCCATGGTATTCTCACCATTCTTCTGTAAAACCACATTTCTACAGACTCCAGTGATTTTCTTGTCTGTTTTCCTATTGTCCATGATTCACATCCATATGTTAAGACTCGCTCTACATAACATTTAAGAACTATTTTTCTTGTTTCTATTGTCAAAAATGGATTGCATAGTATCTTCCTCATTTTATGGAAAGCTGCTTTTGCCTGAGCTATTCTGCATCTCACATCTTTTGTACATCTTCCGTCTGAGGTTAACAAAGTTCTCAAATATTTAAATTCATTTACCTGTGCTAATATTGTTCCACTTGTCTTTATTTTGCACTGACGTGATGTCTTTTTCTTTGTTGTTACCATTAATTCTGTCTTTTTGCTATTAAGGCTGAGTCCTTTTTTTTGCTTCTCTTTCACTAACTATAATGTCTAACATTTCTTGTAATTCATTTTCACTCTTAGCGATTAAGACTGTATCATCAGCATACCTTAGATATTTTATATACGAATTCTACAATCATAAGAATGATACTAGTAAAGGGAAAAGGCATCAAGATACATCAAGATACATAGAAATGATAAGATATTGTAAAGCTGATGATAAGAATGAAAATGAAAAAGGGTATGGAAACAAGATAAATGTAGAACAACGTTTCGGCCACGTAGACTTTCAGCTATAACAATAAACAATAACGCTATATACATATATAAATCTAACTACATAACGATAATATGCTTGACTATTTAAAAAAAAAGGACAATAAGTCACTTCCCTGTGGGGCGAAGCTTGGTCAGGCGCCGACTGAGAGAGATATACTGTTTTTGGTGATGAATGTATTCAAACCATTTGATTTCTTGATCCAACACTGATGTTAATCCAACTCGTTTACACAAGACGTCATTTCTCATTTATGAGTTTATTTCTTCCTATCACTTTCAGTGCCATGATCAAGCACCACAGTTTCGTTGAGACAATTCTTAATGATAATTATTTATTCTTATTCAGTTTTTGTTTAAAGAATTCCATTCGTTCATACATGGCTGTTATCAGTTGGTGCGCGCGCGCACACACACAAACACACACATACAGACTCACGCACACATATGTGAATTTCCTCATTGGTATTTTTAGCTGTCCAGAGAACTTTCAACATTCTTCTGAGAAATCACATCTCTGTGGCCTCAAATTGCCTTTTCATTTGTTTATCTACTGTTCATGGTTCGCTTCCATTGGTAAGAACTGGTTCTATATAGCACCGATGAACTCTCTTTCTCACTTCTATTGATTTAGACTTGTTGCACAAGACTTTTTAATTCTATTACTACAAGTTTTTATTCCCAACATTTTTCATTTCTATTCTAAAAAGATAGCATAAAACAGAGCATGAATGTTTTCTGTTTTGATTCGTAATGAATTCATATCCTGAACAAAACATTCCAATTTTAATGTCTAATACCTAAATTCCTGAATTGTCAATGTATGATGAGTTTTTTTTTATCGCTTGTAATTCTCACAAAAGCTTTTGAGTCGATCAAAATATGTCTTGATTGCGATTTAGAAGTCAATTCTAACACGTTTCTGACAACTGTAATGGAGCTATCCATAAAACAAGCAAGAACTGTTCACATGCCAGGCGTGAAACTGTGGCAGAGTGGGGAAAGTGCAGACAATAATCAAGCACTAACAGGAGCAAATGTTGGCATAGAGCGCCAAGAGTACTTTGTTGAAGACTTTCCATGCAATCATTATCATCATCATCATCATCATCATCATCATCATCATCATCATCATCATCATCATCATCATCATCATCATCGTGTGCCTTCTCCGCAACGAAGGTTGGCTACCATGTATCGCCATTCTACTCTGTTTCTTGCTTTGATGGTGCAGGATGTCATATATTGACTTGACCATCTTTTGATATTACTCGTCCATGTTAGTCTTGGTCTGCCTCTGCCTCTTTTACCTTGTATTTTTTCTTCCAATATTACTTTTAGTAGGCTGTTGTGTCTAAAACAGTAGTTAGAATTTCTCTCCATGGCTTTCTTTGGATTATTACGTGATGAGGCTCCAATCTCTTTCACGGTGGTCTGCCATATTCGCCTTTCGTGTTCTGAATATGCCTCATGTGTACCATACACTTTGCTGTTTTCGCTTTCTGGGCCGTTGATTATTTCAAATTCTTCCGCCCCATCCACTGTCGAAGACTTTTCATATACGGGTTGAACACACCCGACTACCACCGACATTGTTGTCGAACCATGTGCTTGCTTATCGAGCCGCGAACACACGACACAAAGGACGAATAAATCATATTCCACTCAAATATCGATAAAGTTCACAGTCCATCCTCCAGTCAGAAGTAAAACATTACACCAAACGGGGAATAGCAACACATAATTTCACAACTAGACTGTCGCGTAAATCATTTAAATATCTCAGCAAGAGCCGAATCATAAAAACGACAACACATAGTCGCAATGGCACCGGAAGACCTCATTCGCAATGAAGCAATCATTATAAATGTTGGGAGCCGCGATAGCTGAGTTGTTAGTGAACTGAACTACAAAGGACAAGAGGTAAGGTTCGATCCCAACCGACGGCTTCCGGGTTCACCCAGCCTTTAATGGGTACCGGATTTTTTTCTGGGATAGTAAAGCGCCACGAGCGTAATACCGACCATATTACCCCAAAAATCATGTGCTGAAGGTCTGTAAAATATAGGGTCACTAACACCATATCCCATATACGCCACTTGGCGTGACGGGGGTACTTTAACTTCATTTTTTTTATTATAAATGTTATAGTGCTTTCTTACCTCTCAGTATATACACCACGTGATGTTTATGTGACACAACATGGATACCACCGAGCAATTTTAATTGGTCACTGCTACTGTTTTTTCATATACGAAAATTGAGGCAGATGATGATTGACTAAAAGACAGGTCGCAAGTAGTAGATAAAAAGGGTTTTCGCGCGCCAAAAGTACAAAAACATGTTTATGCACATGTTAAAAAACATTGCTCATGCCGAATAAAAATGTGCAAAAACATCGGTGACCTCATCGCGGCGGCCGGCGGGTCGGTCGGTCGAAGGGTCGTGGCGGGTTGGGGCTAGCGGGTCGGGATTGGCGGGTCGGGGTTTGGATCGGCGCTCGGGTCGGCGGCTTTTCTCGTGGCGGGTCGGGGCTCGGCGTGCGGGGCGGGAGTGGGGGCAGGTAAATGCTGAGGTGTTATTAACGGTGTAGCGGTTCCAAAACTTGGGAACCTGCAGGGGCGATGTGCTATTCGGCATAGGTTTTTTAAGCCTCAGCAATTGAATTATTTCAATTGGAATAAATAGATAAAATAGTTTAACCTGTAATACCCCATGTTGTGAGCGGTCTCAATGAAAAAAATCGAAGTAGAAATTTAAGAATATTAATGCGATATTTAAGAATATTAAAATGAATGTGAAATTTATTTACATTTAAAATGAACGCGAAACGTATTTAAAAATATTAAAATGAAAGAACATTAAGCAAATATAGTCGAAGCGATAACAAACTACGTCGCGTATAGTGTACTACTGGCCGGAACCTATTCCTCTCTCTGAGCACATGACAAGTCACGTGTTGTAAAAAACAAATTCGTTCTATATTAAGTTTAAGAGTTTTATTAATACAACACATATTTGAAAATATATTACTGTCCGGTTGATGAATTTGAGCATCCTTGAACCCCACGAAGCCGAAGTAACCACGCGGTGAGCAAACGATAAATGATATGGTTGTTTATGTGTTGTCTCGATGAAAAAGGCATGAGAATTCGCGCCACGACACTTATACAATAAACACAATATAGACCGCAGGTGTTGCTAAATAAATCTTGCAACACCCGTGGGTTGTAGACGAATGGAACGTGTGAGTTTTTCTCGATAAAGTTTAAATTATATACGTGTCTGGGAGGTAAACCAGGGGAATCGAAATACCTACATTATCAGAGACCATTGTAAAAGACGGCCACCCAATGTTCACCAGGTTCGTGGGCAAGGTCAGTGTTTATGACAATGGCTGCGGTCGCGGTTGGGTCGATGCTGGGCGGTAAGTGGCTTCGTGGAAGGACACTAACAAGGGAACAGCGTCGAACGAAAATATCCGACATCAAAAGGCTGTAAATCTCCCTCGTGTTCATCATCTTCTCTCAAACGGCGAAGTCTGTTAGAATCTGCCGTGTCTTGGACACCTCGAGTACTGAGTCCAACTCGGCGTAGACGATAAATTGTAGGGGAGTAGTTGTGGGAGTGGGAAACTTGAGTTCTATCGTCAAGGGTCCGCTTTTGGCTCGCTCAAAATGGGAGCCGTCCAGTAGGCTGGAGGAGAGGTCAAAACCAAATAGACAAAATCCGTCCTTGAAATCTCGATAATCAATGTTATTCCCTGCGTCCTTACCAATCAGACCCATGGCCAGATTTGTACCAAAGAAAGCTCTCGCGTATTGATTTCGTTCAAAGTCAATAATTAGAGGCTTTCCCGAGATACATTTCCCGTCGACCATCAAGTTCATATAAGTCAAACCAAATTTTTAAAAATTGCGTCAAATCGCGCCGTGTTTTAAAACCCTCATTTTCTTTCAAATCATCGTGGTGACCAGCTGTGTCTTTGTAGAACAGAACGGTCGTCAAGTATCCCGTTTTCGCATCCTCCCCGTTAGTTTAGTGTAGCCTCAAAACACTGCTCTAAAAGGATAGGTATTCTCCGATGGTGTAAACAACGTGTCGTTTAGAGATACGTCGACTTTTGAAAATAGACTGTGACGATAATTGTTGATTGGACCAACCTCAACATCCGATGGTACACTATCCCCATTGGTGAGGGTGATATTGACCCGCAGATGCAAAAACGTGTTGAAAAGATCTAAATACTCCTCGCTGTTTCCAGAAATGAAAAACTCGATCGGTGTCCCAGGCGACAAGGCTGCAATCGGACGAATTTCAATAAATTGACCAGAGTCTAGAGATGTCTGTGTGGGTGGAACGCTAAATAAATCCAAACCAGAGTGAAGACATTCACACGACTCAGGGTGAATGAGAGACATTATTAATCGAAAATATCCTTTGCCACCCTCATCTTCGTCTTGTGGGTCGAATGACAGGGGAACTGTCTAGCTGTCGGTTTTATCCTCTTCGTAACGGGTTCTACTGGTGGAGGTAACTTCATAACTCGCTTTCTGCTTTGTCGTAAACCACTTCCTGATTGGTTGGACCAACTACCACTTGACAAATAAAGACAAGTTCTAAGTAGGGGGATAGTTTCCCAAACACCGACCCCAGCATGGTTCGCTCTCTCCCCACTCCCGAGTTTACGGCTCGCAAATCGGGCTCTCCAAAAGTTTCCACTTCTTCTTATTCTCTCAACTCTAGTTTTTGTATCTGACAATGTTCTTGGTCGGTATCCAACTGTTGAATGAGAAATCGTACCCAAACCACTTGACTAAACTCTCTTTTCGCCTAAATGATGTGCGACGCTCGGTTATGATACTCTCGATTCTGTACTCGTGCTTGTCTCCAACTTTTTTAAATTTCCGGTGTGTAGAATGAACCCTCTATCTCATCGCCCTATCGTCTTTCAATACATATGTAACGGGGTTTGTTTCATTTACTCGACTGTTGCAAAACAGTTCCTCCGTCTAAGCCGGGGCAACCCTTTTTAAAATTGGCTCTGCCAAGGACCAGTCTAACTCGATCACCGACCTTACACATGGGTCTTTCAAATTTAAAGTTGTGTTTGTTACTATACAGCGTGTTCCATACCTTTTCTTGATTGTCTGCGTTGAGGTCGACCGGTGCCATTTTTATACTTCTGTGATACGAATGATTATAACTTCGAAGTAGGGCGGGTAGGACTCGGACATAAGACAGTTTATTGGATTTCGTGAAATATCGCCACATCCGTTGTTTCAGAGTCCTATTAAAGCGTTCCACCAGGGCGGCCTTAATATCTTTGTTCTGTGTAGTGAAAAAGTGAACGTTGTTGTCAGCGAGGAATTTCTGAAATGTTCTATTCAGAAACTCTGAGCCTTTATCCGTTTGAAAACTCGCGGGTTTCCCATCGAGAAATATCTTACCGACGGCTTCCACTAATGATTTCCCCGTTTTGGTTCGTATCGGTACAGACCACGCGAATTTACTGAAGACATCCACGCAAGAAACCAAATACGAATACCCATCGTTGTGTTTTTTCAAATGTATCAAATCAATTAGGTCTGCCTGGTATTGCTGTTGGGGTCCACTCGTTATAATGGGATGCCTTTCAAATCTGCGACGAATTGGTTTATGAAGGGTATAGGTATCCTGATGAGTCAACCATTGATTGATCTCTTTAAGTCCCAGTTTGGTGTTACGTTGCGGGCCGTTGCACCACTATACGCCCCTGGACGAGAAGGATCAAAGTAATGACGTGTCAATATTTTCTCTACCGTTCCTATTTTGGTGTTTGGATTCTGCTATTTCTTTGTTTAGATCTCAATTTATATGTGGTTACGGGTGGAGTGGCTTCATTACCTACCTTTGGGGTTTCGGATGCTGGTGTCTTGGTCTGCTCTGGTGGTACCTCGATTGATGGTGGTGGTGGGGAAAGTGTTTTTCTGTTGACGTGTTGTGTTGAATGAGATCGACCGAGCCCAATGAGCGTCGTTTATACTGCTCCAATGTAGTTAAATATTGATGCAGAGTACGTTGGTACACTCTGGCCTTATCAGCGGGTGCTAACTCACCGCGGAATAGGATACGTTGCATTTCATCATCTAAATCTGTCGAGATTTGTCACCGATCGCCGCGTGCGGTGTATACGTGCTAGTAGTCTGTTTAAGACCCTCGAGGAATCGATGATCCATCAAGATCATTTTTTACCATTGTTACGCACCTAGTACTCCTCCGAGAATACTTAATATAGGTCGGAGCAAAGCACATATGAACCCTCCGGTTTGTAGAATTTCTTTCCGCCGCTTAAGAGTCGGTTTCTTTTTAGTGAGAAGTCTCAACTTGTTCTTGTGTCGACGTAGCTCACACTTCTGTCGCTGAGTGAGTCTAACATTACCTTTTAATATGATATGACAACACTCGCACAAAAAGTTAATGAGTTTGGGAGAGGCTGTTTTAATATGGCTCTTAAACCACTCGGCGAGGCGGCGCGCATACATTTCAACATTTCACCGTGCCGTCTAAGAGATTCATCGCACATGATTCTCTACTTTGGCACGTAGACGATTTTTCTCTCCCCTGGGAATATTTTTGTTCTCAACCTAAGATTATCAGGTGTATCCTGGCGAAGATAAGTAACCGTGAGGAGACGCTGTCGCGTCCTTGACCCCATAGTCTCGTATATTGGTTGCCATTCCGCATAACACCACATAACGTCCTCCGGTACTGGGACAGCTAACTGATGAAGGTTCTGTATAAACTTATGCACAAATACCGTTTTCCCACACCCTGTAGGCCCTGCTATCAGATAAGTGAAGGGATGTTTCCATCGGGGATCCATCCTCACAGATACTTTAGTGATTATACCACCGAAAAAATGACAACAAGTGATTTTAGGTCAGCCCGCGAGGTTTCTCCTCTTCAACTCAGGTCTATTTTAAAATGTACATCCTATATAAACACTACGGGGGGAGGTTTCCTAGTCTCACTACGCGTAATCTGAGACCGAATTGTTAGGGATCATCGCTGAACATGTCTCAACACGCCTGATACCGTATTGCGTTAGATACTATAAATAGACGGTCCTTGACCCGATAACAGTAAGGGTATAAAACCCAGTCGATCAGTGTATATGCACACACACATAGATAACCAGCGTCTGTTACCAGGTGGCTTGTGTTTTCTTTGAATATGGAGTCGTGTAGCTTGAATATGCCAACTTCGTTTGATATCTGTGATCGGCGCATATTCATGTCACGTGGTAATGAGAATATAGTTCCATTGTCAAAGGATGGTGTTGAGGCAGTCTCAGTTTGTGTTTTTCGTAACAGATCATTGATAAATATAAGGACATATAGAGGTGAGAGTTTTTTGAAGTTTCCTACCAGAACTGGGATAACACTATACGAGAGGAATTTATCACGTTAGTTGAGATGCGAGAGGAAATTTTAGCCGCTTATGCTAACATCAACTACTCGCCACCTCTTGTTAACCAGAACTACACGCCACCGCTTGTTAACCAGAACTACACACCATCTTTTTTAAACCATAACCTCAACTACACACCGTCTCTTGTTAACCAGAACCTCAACACACGTCACTTTTTGTTAACCACCAGAACCTCACTCTTGTTAATCAGACCGCAGTCAGCATGGATGCCCCGGGTGATTCAACAGAGTCACCAATTACCTATTCCAGCTTTGATCAAGGTTTTGTTAAAATGGAGGTTGTTGTGTTTTGAAGGCTAAATAAACTTCGTACGCCCCTGTGTTTGATAGACATTTAACACAAACAGACAGTACCATCAAAACAGGAGGGAGGAAGCCCAGACGAATAAAATTAATAAATTCAACAACCAGACAGTAATATATTTTCAAATATGTGTTGTATTAATAATAAAGCTGTGAAATTAAATATAGAAAGAATTTGTTTTTATTTGCTTTACATTGAATGTGAAAAAGCGAGAGAGAGAGAGAGAGAGAGAGAGAGAGAGGGAGAGAGAGAGAGAGAGAGAGAGAGAGATTGTCACTATTTAATGTTAGATTGTTAGCACATTACCACCTTACTACAAAACACGATACATGATGACGTTGCTAACGACATTAAGTGTCAGCGATACTACTTCTAATATCATATTTACACCCCGTGACGACCACCCCGTTCCCACCCGCGTCGCCCTCTCGCGATAACCGAGATAGCCGGCGAGGTCACGAGAAAACAATGGCGGCGATCACCTGATCAGGTAGACACCGGCGATCACATGACCGGTGGACCGGCCGAGCAAAAAAATAAAAAATTCGAGATTGCACAGCATTGGTGCCAGAAATCGGTAATTCAAGATTGTACGGTATGGTGCCAGAAATCGGACAAAAATTGTTCGAGATTGCATGGAATTGGTGCCAGAAATATGCACTGTCTCGTGCAGATTCAGTGCGTGTTCCTTAAACATTTAGAATGCGTAAGTCCCCAACAACACTACTGTGGCTAATGAACCTTTTATATTTCTCCACTTGTTGCATTACTTTAGTTTTCCGTCTGTCTTCTAAGGGTTGTAAACCTATTACTGTTTCTAGAGTCCCGATAGATGTAGATTTCATAGCACCAGTGATGATGCAGGCAGCCTGGTTTTGTGTTCTGTCAATTTTGCTAAGCTGTGTTTTGGAAGCTGTAGCCCAGGATGTGACTCCATACTCTAGGACTGGCCTTAATCTTCCTACGTATAGTTGTTTCAAGATATTGCTGTCTGCTCCCCAGTCCGTCCCTGCCAAATTGTTCATAATATCTGTTCGATTTCTGGCTCTTTTGTTTGCTCTATCTGATTTATTCAAGTCATTCTGCGATTCATGGTGACGCCAAGATATGTTGGGTTTTGGTCAATAGGAAGTGCATGGTCTTTTATCTTCAATTTTGCAGAGAGTGTGTTTCTTGATAGGCTGAAAATTGTGTATGTAGTTTTTTTTCGTTGATTGGTAATAACCAGGTGTTCGTCCAGTTTTCAAGTTTCCCTATGGCATCTTGCATTCTGGAGCTAGCCACTAACATAGATTTTTCACGTGCCCATATCGCCAGGTCGTCTGCGTATTTTGCTGAGTGTAAACTGGGTGGAATATCCTTTACGATGTCATTTATGAAAATTAAAAAGAGCGTTGGGGATAGAACTCCACCTTGTGGGACACCTTGTTCGATTCTGGCTTTCTTACTTAGTTGTCCATGTACTTGAAATCTCTGGCCGTTCTGTCTTGTAGGTATTGAGATATCCAATTTAATAAACGGCATTGGATGCCAAGTCTGAGAAGCTTGTTCTTTAATCTTTCTCTCCATACCCTATCAAAAGCCTTCTCCATGTCGACCCACACTGTCAGTGTGTGTTTCTTTTCTTGTAGAGCATCTTCTATTTCCTGTGCGATGTAGGTGATCACGTCTTCAGTTGATCTGTGCTGACGGAAACCGTTTTGTTGTGGTACGATTTGTTGTTTTGTCTCCAAATGCCACATGAGTCTTCTGTTGACCAGCCATTCCATGAGTTTACTCAGGCAGCTCAGTAAGCTAATTGGTCTTTAGCTACTTGGGTCTAGTGGGTCTTTTCCACGCTTGAGGATGGGCACCATAATCGCTTCTTTCCAGGTTGTCGGCATTTGACCTCTCTTCCAGCTGGCATTCATTATCCTTAGAAGCTGACCCTTGGCTTTCTGTCCCAGTTTTATGAGCATTTCATTTGTGATTCCGTCTTTTCCAGGGGAACTCTTAAGCTTCAATCCTTTAAGGGCTAATTCTAGTTCTGTTGGTGTAAAGATGGTCGTCTGGTGTTCTTCTGGTGCTAAAAGCACGTGTTTTGCATCTCGGTTTTCCTTTCTTGCAGCTTTCTGTTGGTCTTTTGGAATGTTTATTCTACTAATGTTTTTGTAAGCTTCTATCAGTATGTTTGCTGCTCTTTTGCCTGTGTGGATGTTCTGATTGTGTGCTAATGTTACTGAAGGTCGGCAGTTGATTTCGTCGCTTAGACCTTTCGCAAGTTTCCAGAGTTTATGTCCGTTTCTGTCTAAATTGAGGCTCTCTGTTTTGTCTTTCCAGCTCTGTCTTGCTGATATTTTGATCTCTCTTCTGTATTTGGCAGATTTTACTTTATAGGCTATGTTGCTCTCTGTGCTTTGTGATGTTTCTCTCTCTCTCTCTCTCTCTCTCTGCGATCAGGGCTCAATCAGAGTAGGATTCCAGACTCTCACATGAAGTCAGATATCAGGTTAAGTATGTTGATCGCCCCCACAGATAAAACATCAAAATTAGAGTCTGCCAGATCCACTCTGATTGAACACCCGTTAAAACGTTGCACTGTGTTCTGCGCCAGTGGTCCAGTGCATTCGATTTCAGCCAGCATTTTATTCAGGTTTGCTTTCCTTAGCCTTTGATTGTCCCCAATCTTCCTGCAAGGCAGCAGATGATCTTTTCTGTAGGGGGAATCTGCCCTTAGGTGGTCGGCCCTCCCAGGTTTACGAGCCTCCATCTACCCGAGTTACTAGAGGTGACTAACACAGACATGCACACAGCGATACGAGGCATGACTAACACTGACACACACCAAGATATATGACACATGACTAACATAAACATGCACATAAAGATATGAGATATGACTGACATAGACAAGCACACACAAAGATATGGCACATGCCAAACATAGACATGCACACAAAGATATGAGATGTGACTAACATAGCCATGCACACGCAAGGATATGAAATGTGATATACACAGACATGCATACACAAAGTTATGAAATATGACTAACATAAACATGCACACAAAGATATGAGATATCACTAACCCAGACATGCACACACAAAGATATGACACATGACTAACACAGATACACACTAAGATATGAGATATGACTAAACACTGACTCACATAAAGATATGAGACATAATTAACACGGACACACCACGATATGAGATATGACTAACATGACACACAACAAGATATGAGCCATGGCCAGCACACACACACACACACACACAAGCTAAGATATGAGCCATGGCTAGCACAGAAACACATCAAGATATGAGCCATGGCTTCACGGAAAAGCACCAAGAAATGAACCATGTCTAGCACAGAAACACATTAAGGTATCCATATGTTTGGGTTTGTTATAGTCGGTAGACTCCTCTTAACGTGGGAATCATCGACATACGAGACGCAGGCCCCGATTAACTGTTCACAGGTTTCGTTCAAACAGTTGTCCGGAGATTTGAGAGTGCAGTCTGACCCGTAGAACGTTTCATTGCATGTACATTTCCCGGTTGACTGTACACAGATGTCGTTGAAACAGTTGTCCGGACATCTGAGAGTGCAGTCTGACCCGTAGTACGTTTCCTTGCACGTACAGTCGGCACTTTCCGGGTCACATATGATGTCACAGCCATCAGAACACCTCTGTTAGCACTCTAGCCCAAAATTACCAACGGGACATGTGTCATTACAGGTGTAGCCAGGATGTTTACATTGTAGGCATTTTCCGGATTTTTCAGTTCCTCTTCTAGTCTTTGCATTTCCTTGCTCCAGTATGGCTTGTAGTTTCTTCTAGCTCCTCTAGGAATTGATTCTTTAGCAGCTCTCAGGATTCCCTTTGTTAACTCCTCTATCATATTATTGACTTTCTTTCCATGGGTGTTGATAGGCGCAGTGTAGGCATCTGTGAGCTTTGGAAACTTTTCCAAGATCCACTGAAAGTTTGACTGGTCTATGGTAACTGTCGCCAAAGTGGTTCAGTACTATTCTGGCTATTTTGTTGGATATGTCTCCTGTTGCAAATGCTAGGTCGGGAGTTGATGTTGTTTTCCATCTTCTTGAGTAGAAAAGTCCTCTCTAGAGTTTATGAGGAATAGGTTGTCGATTTCCCATTCTTCCATTTCTTCACCTCGAGCATTGGATTCCTTATATCCTCATCTTTCAGAGTGGCTGTTAAAGTCTCCTACTACCAGACACTCTGATGATGTTATATTTCAATTGACTCCAGCTTCAGCAATTTGTCATTAGGACAGTAAATGTTAAATATCCTTGCGCTAATGGAGTTGATGTATAGGTTTGTGCCAATGATCTCTGCCTCTCCGTTTGTGATTACTCCCTATGTTTTGCTGGGATGATATTTTTAATAATTATAAGAATTCCACCCTTGTGACCATTCCTGTTCTGTCTAAATTTTTGGTAGCCTCTAATCATAAATCTATGCCGAGGATTTAGGTGAGTTTCTTGGATGCAGGCAACGTCTATCTCCTCCTCTGCTAGTCTGACCGCCAGGGCTCGTTTTTTTTTTTGTTGTTGTGGTAAATGCCCTCCGCTGACTTAGTTCTAATTTTAGATTTTGATATTCCGCACTTTGGGCCGTTTATGATCACTCTCCCCTGTTATCACTTCATTTTCTCTTACTTGTGCTCCCCTATTGTTTATTTCTTCCTCTTCTTACCTTCCTCATTTACCTTTCAGCGTCGAGGGGAGATATAATTTGCGGCGTTTTGCTCCTTGGTTCGCCTCTGCTGCTGTTGTTTCCTAGTGCTTCTAGTATTCCGTCGATCCATCTTTTTCGAGGTCGACCCAAGGGTCGCAACGTTTATTCTCGCAACGTTTATTGATGGCTCGTTGTGTTGTGTTTTGATCTGTCAGTCGTGTCTCGTGGCCAAACCATTTTATCTGTTGTTTCTTTATATATTCATTGGCGGGGCTATTCCTAGCTTTTTTCTCAGTTCTTCGTTTCTGATCTTATCTTTCAGGCTGTTTCCTGTCATTCGTCTGACACATTTCATCTCAGTAGAGGTCATTTTTCTTATTGTTCTTGCATCTAGGGTCCAGGACTGGCATTTGTAGCACAACGTTGGGATGAATATTTACTGTTTACTAATAGATGGATTCGGGAAAACCGTTTACGTTCTGTAACTTTCCTGTACCATTATAATTTGAGATAATTAGCAAATGTAGAATCAACAATCTACAATCATTGTTTACAAGTGTAAAACTCATAATACCCTTCTAAGAGTAATATTAGATGGGAAGGTACAAGGTAGACTGACGAGGGAGAGGCAGACCGAGACTAAAGTGGACAGACATCATCAAAAGGTGAACCATCAAGACAAGTAACAGAATAAAATGGAGCGCTCCATGGTAACTACCTTCGATGTGGAGACGGCACCCAATTAATTAATAGATTGTAAAACCATTTCGGTAATTTCTTTTAAGCGTGATTTTACTATAGAATATATTTTTATTGACAGTTATTTTTGGAAAATAAAATCAAAAGCATTGAGAATATTCAAACAATATTAATATTCTGCTGGGGATGTAATCTTCATCATGTGCTATACCGGTTGGCGTAGGCGATCATGTCCTTCCACAATCTTCTATCCACAGTGCATCGTATCAGTTCTGCTGTTGACTGTGTTCCATGCAATGACACCAAGCTACCCAGTATTTTCTCTCTTTGTCGTCCGCGATCTCTCTTTCCTTTTATTTTGCTAGTTGTAACCAAGTATTCCAACTTTCCTCTTCTCCTGATGTTTTTCTTAGGAGCTCCCTTTTTGTGTTGGCCTCTGTGAGAATTTCCTCGTTGTCTTTTTAGCTGTCCATGGAACTTTCAACATTCTTCTGAGAAATCCCATCTCTGTGGCCCCTATTCGTCTTTTCATTTGTTTGTTTACTGTCCTTGATTCACTTTCATAGGTCAGAATTGGCTCTATATAGCTTCGGCGAACTCTCTTTCTCACTTCCATTGGCAAATATTTGTTGTGTAAGACATTTTTCATTTTCAGAAATGCGATTTTGGCCTGAGCTATATTACTTTTTATTCATGTGGTGCATCTTCCACCCAATGTAATTATTGTGCCCAATCATTTGATGCGTTGCACTTGTTTCAAATTTGTCCTGTTTATTTGAATGCTGCATGATGTGATGATTGTTTCTTCCATATGACAAATACTTCTGTTTTCTTGCTATTCAGACTGAGACCTTTCTTGTTGCTTTCTTTTACTAGTATGTCTATCATTTCTTGTAATTCATTTTCTGTCTCTGTTATTAAGACTGTCTCATCCGAACGTCGCAAATTATTTATGTTGTGACCGTTGACTTCAATTCTTTTTATATCTATTATTGATCTCATTGTTAATATTAAAACAGGTAAATGAATTTAAATATTTGGGAACTTTGTTAACCTCAGACGGAAGATGTACAACAGAGGTGAGATGCAGACTGGATCAGGTAAAAGCAGCTTTCCAAAAAAATGAGGAAGATACTATGCATTCCATTTTTAACAATACAAAGAAGAAAAAGAGTTCTTAAATGTTATGTAGAGCCAGTCTGAACATATGGATGTGAATCATGGACAATAGAACAACATACAAGAAAATCACTGGAGTCTGTAGAAATGTGGTTTTTACAGAAGGATGTTGATAATACCATGAACAGCTAAGAGGAGTGATGAAAACATTCTGAAAGAGGCCAAAGCAAAAAGAGAGCTAATTTCCAATATTGGGAAGAAACAATCATAATTTTTTGGCCATGTAATGAGAAGAGAACAGCTGGAATATATTATAACAACTGAGAAAATTGAGGGATGAAGAGATAGAGGGAAGCAAAAAAGATACCAGACAGCTTAAGAGAATGGCTTGGCAGAAGGTCAATAACAGAAATGATAAATAATGTCGAGATCGAAAGTTGTGGAGAGACATGATCACCTACGTTAGTAGGCCCGGTACTTGATGATTATGATGATTGATCTCATCATATTTTCGTTTAAAGTGAAAACAAATACGCCGACAGATTTCATACCCATCCTTAATTTCATATATAGGAGCGTATATTACGTAGATCGAACTCAAGTCTATCTTGTTTGTAGAACGGCATGTTTTATTCATTTAATCACCGCTCTCCCATACTCTCAATGAAAGCACAAAACAAAAGGCTTGAGTGATGTCGCAGCAGCAGTTTATTGTTGAAGCAACATTTAAAATGGAGGTCTTATAACTTATATTTTTATTTATTTGTGAAATGAAACAAATAAATACAGATTAAAATATAGAACCGAAATATGTGTTTAACATGAATTTGGTAAATGTTGAGCTGTTTACAAGGTAGAGGACTGGTTAAAAAAGGTCCTGTCGCTCAGTTGTCTATGCAGATGTGATTTGTTAGCTATTCGAGACATCCTTTGCAGGCGGGATTTAGAAGGGTTACTCTCTATCCAGATCGTTTCTGAAATAAAGATTGGTGTATGTGAGTGTGTGTGTGTATATGTGTGTGTGTATATATATATATATTTATACACACACACATACAGACATATATAGAGAATATACTCGTAAAATAATTCTTGTATCAGAAAGTGTAGAGTATAGTTACACAATCTAAATGTCTTTGATGCCACTGTTATAAAACATGTGGCATCTAATTAGATTACAACAATATAAACTCATATTTTATGGAAGGTCCCGGTATCACTACAAACAAATTAAAATCTATAATTGCTCAGCCGCCCGTTCCAGTGGAATCATCCGAATTAATATATCATCTATCAAACAAAGAAAGGTAATTACAGTAACCACCCTAGTTCTTACATTACTTCCAAGTAATTCGACCTTTGATCTTCGTATTTGGTGCAAAATAATTAATGTAATTAAGTTTAGTGTTTGACTAAACAGTCTTCATGAAGAACAATCTTAACAGTTGTCTACTTTTAGTAACACAATAATTTTTAGTAACACAATAATTTTTAGTAACACAATAATTTTTAGTAACACAATAATTTTTAGTAACACAATAATTTTTAGTAACACAATAATTTTTAGTAACATAATAATTTTTAGTAACACAATAATTTTTAGTAACACAATAATTTTTAGTAACATAATAATTTTTAGTAACACAATAATTTAAAGTCAAAACGGAAGTAGTAAAAGTAGCGACATTGTGCTTTTACTCCTAAATCGCTGCCACGTATAAGATTTGCAAATAGAATTTGAAGACCTGCTACATTGTGACTGCTGTATCCTGTACAGCTATATCATGTACATAAATGCAAGTGACGATATCCTTCTGTCATAGCTAAAAGAATTCGCCCTCAATTTTTTTTTAAACAAAAATTTGAAGACATCTGAGAATTATCCTTCTTCATGATGAATATTCATCAATTACTGATAAACAAAGAACACACAATTAATTTATTTTTCAACAGCTTTTTAATGGCAAATCGGGTTAAATATAACCATTATGGCATAGGCTAAAGTTGAAAGGATCGCACCACGCCAAGAAAAAGGCAAAGATCCGAATGTCCAGCAATTTATCCAATGTGATGATAACAGACCTCTGCTGGCCAAGTTTATTTTTATCCCAGTTTGATATGAAAAATTATCCTTGTTTTTCTTTAATAAATTGCGTCTGCATATGATAAATGGCCAAAATATAGTACCAGATATCATCGCGAACGACATTTGAAACATCACAATTATGAACACACAAAAACACCATCGTAAGATAGACTGGATATATCGATATATCCACATGTTCGAACGAACGCAGCCGGAATCCGCTTTTATAGGGCGCGTTCAGCAAAGGCAAGCCACAGATTAGTGGAAAAATCAAACGAGTCACAGAATCGCTCCAGATATTTATAAACTAGTTTTATCCTGACGTTATTTAATTGGAAACCGTTGTGAAAAACTGCCTTATATGGCGAATGGAAGTAATATTGTTCTAGGCGAACGTTTCTGAGAGCAATGCAGAAATTGTAATAAACTATTAATATCTGGGATCTGTAGTAACTAATAATGGAGACTGCCAGAAAGAGATCAAAAGAATATTAGCAATAGTAATAGAATAATTAAATGCAATGAAGAACATGTGGCACAATACAAGCAAGGCTGTAAAATTAAAATTACTGAGGACATGTATCTTCACGACAGAAACATATTGTTATGAATCATGGACAATCTCGCAAAAAGCATAAAGAAAATGCATTCGAAACAAACTGCTACAGAAAAATCCTTAAGATAACTTGACTAACGAATGAGAGCAATGAAGGCATATTAAAAGACATGCTAGAAAGAACTGGCTTATAAACATCATTCTACAGAGAACATTAACAAGCATGTCCACGTCAAAAGACACTGCAGGATGGAAAGAACAATAATGGAAATCATGTTTCTTGGGCGCCGCATCAGGGGCAGACCAAGAATAAGGTGGTTCCAAGACATCAAGGAGACCTTGAATATAACAAGAGAAGTGGAAGTTCTGGCTAGAGTCAAATTATCTATCAGGCTGGCTGTGGTGTATGCAACGTTCTGCACAGGAAATTCCGCCTGATTGTTATATTTATATACCATCATCATCAAGTACCTTGCCTGCTGGCATGGGTGATCATGTCTCTCCACAACTTTCGATCTCGACAGCTATTTATCATTTCTGTTGTTGACCTTCTCGCAAGCCATTCTCTTAAGCTGTCTGTTGTTTTTTCTCTTTGCTTCCCTCTATCTCTTCGTCCCTAAATTTTTCCAGTTGTTACAATATATTCCAGCTGTTCTCTTCTCATTACATGGCCAAAAAATGATGATTGTTTCTTCCTCTTTTTGCTTTGACCTCTTTCAGCACATCTTCATTACTCTTCTTAGCTGTCCATGGTATTCTCAACATTCTTCTCTAAAACCACATTTCTACTGACTCCAGTGATTTTCTTGTCTGTTGTACTATTGTTCATGATTCGCATCCATAAGTTTAGATTAGACTGGCTCAACGTAACATTTAAGAAATTGTTTTCTTGTTTGTATTGTTAAAAATGGATGGCATAGTATCTTCCTCATTTTTTTGGAAAGCTGCTTTTGCCTGAGCCATTCTGCATCTCACCTCTTTTGAATTTATATACAACAATAGGAAAATAAATTATTTCAAAGCATAGTAGACTTCACCAAACTACAGGTAGCAGTGGCAATAGTGATGAAGCAGTATCTGGCTTCTGGTAGTTGGGTGTCTATCGCATGTTGATGGTGAAGCAGTATCTGACTTCAGGTAGCTCGGTGTCTATCGCATGTTGATGGTGAAGCAGTATCTGACTTCAGGTAGCTCGGTGTCTATCGCATGTTGATGTTGAAGCAGTATCTGACTTCTGGTAGTTGGGTGTCTATCTCATGTTGATGGTGAAGCAGTATCTGACTTCTGGTAGTTGGGTGTCTATCTCCTGTTGATGGTGAAGCAGTATTTGACTTCTGGTAGTTGGGTGTCTATCGCATGTTGGTAATGAAGCAATATCTGACTTCAGGTATCTCGGTGTTCATCGCATGTTGGTGATGAAGCAGTATCTGACTTCTGGTAGTTGGGTGTCTATCTCATGTTGATGGTGAAGCAGTATCTGACTTCTGGTAGTTGGGTGTCTATCGCATGTTGGTGATGAAGCAGTATCTGACTTCAGGTATCTCGGTGTCTATCGCATGTTGATGTTGAAACAGTATCTAACTTCAGGTAGCTCGGTGTTTATGTCATATTGATGGTGAAGCAGTATCTAACTTTAGGTAGCTCGGTGTCTATCGCATGTTGATGGTGAAGCAGTATCTAATTTCAGGTAGCTCGGTGTTTATCTCATGTTGATGATGAAGCAGTATCTAATTTCAGGTAGCTCGGTGTTTATCTCATGTTGATGGTGAAGCAGTATCTAATTTCAGGTAGCTCGGTGTTTATCTCATGTTGATGGTAAAGCAGTATCTAATTTCAGGTAGCTCGGTGTTTATCTCATGTTCATGGTGAAGCAGTATCTAACTTCAGGTAGCTCGGTGTCTATCACATGTAGAGGGTGAAGCAGTATTTAACTTCAGGTATCTGGGTATCCATCAATTGTTGGTGATAGATGTTGATGAAGTGTCTGTTGTTTTCATTCATTGCGTTTCGTGGGGATGCCTAAGCTTTTCTTCTATGTGTCTTTTTGTCTTTCAGTGCCCAGAGAAAATTTAGTGTTCAGCCACAACCGCCCCTGTTTCCAAAGCGGAAAACGTCACAAACTTTGGGTAATTCATTTCAACCCTCGGGCCTTATAATTACTATTGATGGCTGTAGTTTGACTCATAGAGCATGGGTCGACACCAAATTAACACTCAGGACTAAGATTCAAATTATCAAAGTTGTGTGTTTAGTACAAATTCTATACGGAACAGAAACTTTTAAATTTAGAAAAACTTCGCAAACCAATAAAATGATCTAGCCTCACAATCGTAACTCGATTTTCAAATTAAAATGACATTTAAAAAGAATCAAAAGCTTTAAAAAATATATACCAAGTTTTTTTTTTCATGAAACAAATTAAAACCCAGTAGTGTGGTTAAGCGGGGCTCTAATTTGTGAACTCAACAATGATGGCACACAATTTAACGCAAGCACTGTAAACCCAATTTTGAGCTCACGTTGACAGGTTCAAGGACACAGGACTTACAATTCCTGCACTTGATCAATTGCTTGCAGTTACAGGACAATGTTATTAAGTGATGCTTTAAACTACGTCATAGTTGCATTAACGATAATACACGTAAAGTCAGTTCTGATAATGTAGACCCTTTCATGTAAAAGTAAAGAACAGGTAACTCAACGCGAAGCAAGGCCTATTATCATAAAGAAATATCTTATACAGAGTTTATTCATTCCCACATTGTGCTACCAATGCCAAACATGGTCACTTACGACTAAGCATGAAGGAAACTGCGTCGCCACAGAGATGAGATGTCTGAGAAAAGCGTTTGGTGTGATCAGAAAAGACAGAACCAGAAATGATATAAGAAGATAGAGACGAGAGTAGGAATTGGACTAATCCTGAGCCGCATACAGAAACAACAAGCAAAATGGTTTGTACAAACAGCAAGAAGTCGTGTGATCCCTTATTTGCAAAAAGCATATATTAAAACAAAGAGGCAGACCCACAGTAAGATTATCAACATCATCATGTGCCATACCGATTGGCGAAGGCGATCATGTCCTTCCAAGAATTTCTGTCCACAGTGCATTTTATCAATCTTCTCGTTGACTGTTTTCTATGCCACGTCACTAAGTTATCTAGAAACCTCTCTTGTTGTCGCCGGTTGTATCCACTATTTTGCCAGTTGTAATCAAGTATTCCAATTTTCCCTTTTTATGACATGCCCGAAAAATGTTTTTTTTTTTCTTTATCATGTTTTTTAAGAGCTCCCTTTTTGTGTTGGCCTCTTTGAGAATTTCCTCATCGATATTTTTAGCTGCCCATAAAATTCTAAACAATCTGCATTTGTGTGTCTACTGTCCATGATTCGCGTCCACATGACAAAATTGGCTTTATATAACACCGATGAACTCCCTCATTTCTATTGACATAGGTTTGTTGCACAAGATGTTTTTCATTTTCTGAATGTTCTGTGCGAATGCGAATGTCTCCTGAGCTGTTTTAGAAGGCGTAATTGCGAAGGGCAGCAAAAAATATGCCAAAAAGGGTGGGGGCGAGGACACGTGTCGATGCTCAGAAGCCGATGGCTAAGATTACTGGGGTACGTCCAGCGAATGGAAGAAAACCGCATCCCCAAACAAATACTATATGGTAAACTAATACACGGAAAAAGACAAATCGGTAGGCTCAAAGTACGATATAGAGATATTTGTTAATCATCTCTGAATGACTTATTCATATGTGAAAATGACTGGGAACATCTGGAAAGTGATCGCACATCATGGAGAACCAGTATGAGGAATAACATAACATCATTTGAGGTTGAGCTAAGGCAAAATATGGAAAAGAAAAGACTAGTGAAAAAGGATGGAAAACCCTGTGGATCAGTGAGCTTAACTTGTTCATTCTGTGACCGTATGTGTTTGTCAAACATTGGTAGAAACAGCCACGAGAGGAGCTGTTTGGCAAAAACAAAACTTAAAAAAAAACGATAAATAAAATATACAATAACCTTCACTAAACAGTCAGATAAGACGGATAGGGCTATATAGCATCTTTCGTCTGATGTTATAATTTGAAGTCCAAGTGTATTATTATGATTCAAATTATGATGGATAGACAAAATCAAATAAATGTCACAACAACATCCATTGAAAATAATTGAAGCGTCCAAAACGGGCAAGAACTAGAATTTTATATCTTACTCGACACCCGAAAGGGTACAGGAGGAAAGAAAGAAAGAAAGAAAGAAAGAAAGACAGACAGACAGAAAGAAGCTAAAATAAAAACGAGAACTTTCTGAACGAGGCAGATATCGTGTACAACTTCAGAGATATTGGTAGAATGATGAGCTTTGAAAGTAGCGAAACTGTATCGCTATCTAACTAGAGGTGAATATTGGCATTGTCTTAACAGAGATATATTCTGGACGAAGCACTGGCACAGTTAATTGTGCTTGCTGCTGAACATATAATTTGTGTCCGTCCACTATTTATATTTCTTATAATTTACTCATTTCTCATTTCTGCTGTTTTTTGTGTTTTTTTTTTTATCTCTAGCCCCCCCCCCCCCCTTTTTTCCCGCTTGTCTATCTAACACCTTATAATTTGTCTGCTAAATACTAACTGCCCCACCCTGCAAGTGGACTTTTCTTTTACTATAACATTTTTGGTGGACACATAGTTTCATTATGTAATAAATACAGCATGAAATTGTTGTTTTTTTTTTTCCTTCGCCAGCTTTTATCTCTAACGAAGTCCCTAGAGACTAGGAACTGAATTTTGCGTGTTAATCTATTTTTCCCTGGCCGCCGTGTGCACAGGGGTCACTCGCCACACAGGCAGATAACTCTGACTTCGGAGGTACTCATATTTTTCCGTCGATGAGCAATTTACGTTTCAAGCCGGGCCTCGCTGCTGTGACCAGGGGTGGTTGCCGCAATGAGAAATCATAAATTAAAATCCCAACCTGTGTAGCCGGGATTTGAACCCACAACCTCTCTGTATCGAGGCCGCTGTCTTGCCTCGAGACCAACCAGACCCCCTGAAATGAAATTAATATCGATCAATGGAATGTTATCGTCACCTACTTAAATAAAGGCAATCTATAATTCCTCTTAATGCTTCTCTTCCCAGGACTCTTTGGAGACGCAAGGAACTTAATAGCCCTTATCGCCGACTCCAAATCCTGAAGAAGACAGTTGTGGCTAATAAGCCATGTCTTACAAATGCGTTTCCTGAATGGATACAAATCGAAGAGGACATTATCTGGTAGTTAATGTTTTGGAACAAAGTACTCACAAATATATTTCTAAAGTCACATAACTCTAAAGTATGTATCATATGACATTGTATTCATTCAAAAATATGTCTTTCTTGATATAATTTTTTTTTTAAATTCACATAAAAATGTATCAAAGACATATCTTGTTTGCTACGTTTTACTCTGAAGCATATTTAACAAAACAACAAATGAAAGAAACACTATCTAATAATTTATTGGTGTTTGCTAGACACATTACTTCATGGCAACGCCATTTTCTAACAGTCAATAGTATTGTTATCACCCCCAAGTGATATATTTACTTTTTCTTTCGTTTTAGAGATTCCATAACGCTTAAGAATTTACATAAATAGTGACTCAACAGGTCATCAGCGCTGCATATTGAATAGCTTTTTATAAGTGTTCATATCTACTTCTCGCTATCTCCCTCAACATTTAGCGACTATGAACCCCCAGTTCTGCGTTGATTTACTGCATCTCCATGCACGGCGCTCTTGTCTAGCATAGTCCTTTTTGATATAATGATTTTGCAGCCTATTCAAAGTAGAAAATTTACATTTATTGTCTAGATCATTTACTTATCCTGCCTTCTCGAGAGTATTTAGAATGTTAGTCTGGCCCTTTGGTTAGATCATTTACTTATCCTGCCTTCTCGAGAGCATTTAGAATGTTAGTCTGGCCCATTGTTTATATCATTTACTTATCCTGCTTTCTCGAGAGCTTTTAGGATGTCAATCTGGCCCATTGTTTGGATGATTTACTTATCCTGCCTTCTTGAGAGCATTAAGAATGTCAGTCTGGTCAATCGTTTTGATCATTTACTTATCCTGCATTTTCGAGAGCATTTAGAATGTCAGTCTGGCCCATTGTTTTGATCATTTACTTATCCTGCCTTTTTGAGAGCATTTAAAATGTCAGCCTGGTCCATTGTTTTGACCATTTACTTATCCTGCCTTCTCGAGAGCATTTAGAATGTCAATCTGACCCATTGTTTTGATCATTTACTTATCCTGCCTTCTTGAAAACATTTAGAATGTCAGCCTGGTCCATTGACTGGACCATTTACTTATCCTGGCTTCTTGAGAACATTTAGAATGTCAGCCTGGCCCATTATCTAGATAATTTACTCATCCTGCTTTTTTGAGAGCATTTGGAATGTCAGTCACGCCAATTGTCTAGTTCATTTACTTATCCTGGCTTCTTGAGAGCATTTAAAATGTCATCCTGGTCCATTGTTTTGATCATTTACTTATCCTGCCTTCTTGAGAACATTTAGAATGTCAGTCCGGCCAATTGTCCACTTCACATAACCGCCACCCTTGCACACACTCTCTGCTCGTTATTTCCTATTAATTCAAGTGTTCTAGTACAAGAATGAAGCAGAATTTGTTTCGAAATAGACAGTTCTTTAATTATCTTTTGTTGGTGGTGATTTCTCTTTGAATGCTGTAGAATGCCTGTCATATATCATCACTATCAAATACCTTTAGAGCCGTTACCGGCCCATAGGGCGTAGACCAAGATACTCTTTCTCTTATCTGAATTTTTTGTTCTAGCAGTTTTCATTTCTTTTAAAGATATTTTATCAAATCTAGCCATTTGTTTCTGTTCTGTGCAAGCAACTCTATCTCATAGAGTGAGCCGATTCCTGCTGCTCTTGCCTCTCTCATCAATCTTCTTCTCAGTGTCTCTCTGGGTCTTCCTCTTTTCCTCTTACCTGTTGTTTCCCACATGAATGCTTGCTTTGCTATTCGGTTATTATTATCTCTTCTCATCACATGTCGAACATATGACCATCGTCTTTTCTTTATTACTGAAGATATTAGTGGTTGATTGGCAATTTCTCTAATTTCCTCGTTTGTTTTGAATTGGTTCCACGCTATATCAAGTATTTTCCTTTGACATTTATTTTCGAATGCGTTCAACTTTGTTTCTATGTCTCTTGTTGTTTTCCAGCTTTCACACGCATACGTAAGGGTTGATAGTACATTTGATTAGAATAGCCTAAGTTTTGTGTTTGTCCTAATGAGTTCTGAAAGACATTGCTGCTTTAGCTCTTCTGATTCTAATTTCTTTGCTTGTATCCCCTTCTCGATCAATGTGACTTCCAAGATAGATAAAGTGATAGATCTCTTCCACTGGTTTAATTATACCTGTCTATTTGAATACCTGTCACCGTATAATAAATGTGTATCTTCGGCCTCTGAGTTTCCCTTTACAATATTTATGTTTATTTATTATTGCTATAAAAAAAAAGTAAAGAGCCCCGTCACACCAAGTGGCGTATAGGGAATATCGTGTTAGTGACCATAAATTGTACAGACCTTAGGCACATGATTTTTGGGGTAATGTGGTCGGTATTACGCCCGTGCCGCTTTACTTTCCCAGAAAAAATCCCGTTCCCCTTTCAAGGCTGGGTGAACCGGCTGCCGTCGGTTGAGATCGAACCCTACCTCTTGTCCTTTGTAGTCCAGTTCACTGACCACTGAGCTATTGCGGCTCCCATGTTATTGCTATATTCTGCACTATTGCTGTCCGTTTACATGTAATTCAGCAGAATACAACTTGTTCATATCGATTTTCAATATACAGAAATATTCTTTTATGCTCTCAAATTAAACACAAGACATACAATTTATCGTTTGTATCCTATACCACTAGGCATTCTATAACTCATTTATTTGAAGAAGTCACTTAAAAAAAAAAAAACACGAAATCGCTCCATCAATGATTCTAATAAAGTAGTTTTAAACGTAAGGCATGTGAGACAGTATCGTCTTTGTTCTCTCCTGAGTCATATCTTTAGGCTGGGAACATCCACTACATATTTTATGATACAGAGTTTAGATATTTTCATAATTATTATACATAGATCATAACACGACGTACTAACAATGTCTTGGCATTGTCGCCTGGTTTTCCCTTTTGTTTTGAATACACTGCAGCTAGTTATTGTTGTTTCCTTGTCATCTCTCTCTATCACTCGTTTTACTTCCACTATTTTGTCTTTGCTTACTTTAGAATGGTGTTTGCCTATTGTGTTGATCTTTGCCTAAATTTTTTTTACCTGATGAAGGTCTTTGCCGAAACGTCGTTGTTTGTCTCTTCTCTCTAATATTTAGCTGCTAAATAAAATGTCATGCTTATTTTACATTTCCTGGTTTAGATTGACGCTTCCAGAAATCGTACAAGAGCTTCATAATCAAAGGTCTTATTTATGTTGCCATCACTGACAATGAGAGAGAAAAACACGTTTGTTCATTTATTCTATCTACGTTTAATCCTTTTCTGTGTCTAATAATGACTAATCATATTTCATGCTGGCCTCGGTAGCCTAGTTGGGACAACCACCCGCCTGGGCTACTAAAATTCGGACAACCCGTGTTCGATTCTCGCTGGAAGCAGTGTGAATTGTACCCGTGGTTGAAAAAAAAATACTCCCGCGGTCGACCCAGCCGCTGGCAGAAATGAGTACCATTGTAGTACTCTGGGAATGTGAGGAATGCCGCCTCGCATCGTAATTTTTTATGCTTGAAGCAACACTGTCCAGAAGTCTCCGAAAACTTCTGAATAGGCGACCGAGCACATATGGGTGAAAACTCGCGTGTTAGGACGCCGATTCAAGTCTTGTACTTTACCTTTAATCCTTTCCTTAATGTTTGTTTGTCTCTCTCTGTCTGGCATTTGTTTATTCAGGGCTTCTTTTTTTTTTAACTGGAACTCTTTCATTCCATTCCATAAACGGAGAAAATCATGATATGCCAGTTTAGAAGCTCTGATGTTACTAACATTTGTCATCCAGATAAATTGGCAACACTGTGTCAGACCTTCCTGCGGGCACCGGGTGACAAAATAAAACACGGCAGACCAAAATAAGTTCTTATTCTGCGATAAACAATTAATAGTGAGGGCTCAACTATAGGAAAAGAAAGGAACAATACCAGATCTATCAGTGAATCACTACACTTGAAGAGTCATAATGTCTGCCCTGTCGATGCGTCGTCTTTGTCCGAGAAGATCTAACTGCCATGGTAACGTTAGTTCGATCACTAATGAACACTAAGGGCAGAATCCCCCTACAGAAAAGACAATCTGCTGCCTTGCAGGAAGATTAGGGACAATCAAAGGCTAAGGAAAGCAAACCTGAATAAAATGCTGGCTGAAATCGGATGCACTGGGCTACTGGCGTAGAACACAGTGCACCTTTTTAACAGGTATCGCTTAAACAGACAGCTGACTTCAAGAGAGAGTCTGGAATCCTATTCTGATTGAACTTGATCGCAGAGAGAGAGAGAGAGAGAGAGAGAGAGAGAGAGAGAGAGAGAGAGAGAGAGAGAGATACAGAGAGAACACTCTCCAGTCGATCAATTAGTAGTTTAAAAAATAGTTAGTTGTTGGGTCCTAGAGTTAGTAAAAGAAAAAAAAGTAAAGAGCCCCCGTCACGCCAAGTGGCGTATAGGGAATATTGTGTTTGTGACCATACATTTTACAGACCGTCAGCACATGATTTTTGGGGCAATGTGGTCGGAATTAGGTCCTTGCCGCTTTATTTTCCCAGAAAAAATCCGGTACCCATTTAATGCTGGGTGAAACCGGAAGCCGTCGGTTGGGATCGAACCCTACCTCTTGTCCTTTGTAGTCCAGTTCACTAACCACTGAGCCATCGCGGCTCCCTGGTCCTAGAGTTAGGGAAAGAAATAAAAGTGAGAAATAGCACAGTTAGCCCTTGTGCCCCGAATTGTTGTGACTTAAAACTATGGCATTTAAACAACAATAATAAAGGTTATATCTTAAGGATATCAGATAAGAGGAGACCAGCGGCGGATATTCGGAGGAATCAATGGAGGCCACGACTCTCTAATGTTGAATTAGAAAAAATAACACAATCACATTCCAGCTCAATGAATTAAATGTCAATGCACAACCAGCCACGGTATTCCCTAGTATAGTCGGGATGGATGTACTTCAAATAACTAAAGCCGTTACTAATAAACAGACTTCAATGTCAATGGTGGTCAAACTCACTACAGCCAGCGGAACGACATCTACCGACCTTGCAAGGTGTATGATAACAAGGTGTATGATAACAAGGTGTATGATAACTAGGTATGCCATTCTAACAATTACCTTCCCGTTTCCATAGTAACCAAAGAACAATAAATCGGATGACGTTCTATCTTTTTATTAAAACATTAGAAGTAGTATTAAATTAATGGAATCAGTTTCATTGCAGTCGGGACATCCCCATATCCGCTCCACCGCCCGTCCCAGCATTTCTCGAAGCGTATGCAGATTGATTGTAACTCCTCAGTATCTCATATACATCATTGTCCCACCCATTATCTTCTTCCCTATCGATAAGGATGTTGTTGCTGTTAATGCTTGGGAGTTAAAACCTCTGCAACACAGGCGACGATTCCAGTTGGCTTCCATCGAATAAAACCACTTACAAACGCATGATACCTTCAAATAACAATAAACAAAGATAAAAAAACTGAAAAAAAGGTAATTTAATAAACCTCAAAACCATGTTTTTTAAATAATTTATAATGCAGATAATTTTGATAAAATGATGTAATTATAATGATGTTAATTTAAGGCAATAGTTGAAGGAACTATTTTACATAGCGCAAATTGCAGTAATGTTTATGTCGCAAATGATCAGGTTAAAGGTCACCCGCAAAGTTCGGTCACATGTTTTAAACTCACTGTCCGCCGCTGGAGGTGACTCACAAACGAAGACGCCAAGATAGCAATTATTTTTGCCCTACAGAAAACACTCAGAAAGAGCCCAGCCGGTTGGACAACGTGGAAACAGCAACGCCTGTCTCTCTGGCTGTCAGTTGATGATGATTAATACAATGAGGTTGAAACATCTTATACCACACTCCCTCATTTAGCTTTTCAATTTATTAAAGAAATTATCTTTAAGGGAGTACTAAATATGTTCAACGTATGAATGACGACACGTACTGTTTGAACTATGAAACACTGCACTCAGTTAAGTCCCGCCACTTCTTTAGATTTGTTTATCTCTATTATGAGGAAGATCTATGAAATCCAATTTGGACAATGGAAACAAGGAAAATAGTTCTTAAATGCTATGTAGAACCAATCTTAACATATGGAAGTGAATTATAGACAATAAGACAATAAACAAGGAAATTACTGGAGACTGTAGAATTGTGGTTTTATAGAAGAATGTTGAGAATGCCATGGACAGCTAAGAAGAGTAATGAAAATGTTCTGAAAAAGGTAAACGCAAAAGGAGATCTAATTTCCAATATTAGGAAGAAACAATCATCATTTTTTGGCCTTGTAATGAGAAGGAAACAGCTGGAATATATTTTGATAACCGGGAAAACTGAGGTACGAAGAGATAAAGGCAAGCAATGAGGAAAGATACCAGACAGCTTAAGAGAATGGCTTGGCAGAAGGTCAACAACAGAAATGATAAATAACTATCGAGATGGAGAGCTGTGGAGAGACACGATCACCAATGTCAGCAGTCATGGCACTTGATGATGATGATATCTATTACTTAATTACTCCATAGCAGCATATCTACTAAGATATTCTTTTAATTATAACAACAATTACTTACTTTAAATTTACTGGAGCGTCATCGGTAGAGGCACAATACGCTGTTAGTGAAATCAACATCACGAACACTATCACCATCATGTCTGTTACACTGTTGGAATCTGTTAATGGATAAGAGAACACAATACATCAACAACATGTATATGGTATTGCGTATGTGGACGACGAGATCAGGGTTAAACCAAACAGAAGGTGGTTTCAAGACATCATAGAGACATCGGACCTCACAGCAGAAAATGTGAGTTGTCTGGATATAGACACAGGCTTCTTTCATATGGGCTGCAATGAAAGCAGCATTCTGTGCTGAGTCTGTCCATAGACATTCTTCCAGACTAACTGTAATGAATGCAATATTTTGTGGGATCTCTAACTGGAGACATATATTCGTTCAAGCTGACTGTGCTCGATGGAACGTTCTTTGGGAGGTTTGGCTAGTGGGATAAATTATTCCAGACGAGCTGTGGTGTATGCCACGTTCTGTGGGAGGTCTTGCTACAAACAGAGATTCTTTCATAAGGGTGCTGTGGTGAATGCAACGTTCTGTGGCATATCTGGCTGGAGAAATTTGTTCTTTCAGACGTGATTTTTTTTAGTGCAATGTTCTCTTGGAGGTCCGGTCAGAGAAAGATACTCTATAAGACGGGCTGTAGTACTTGCAACGTTCTGTAGGATGTCTGGTCAGAGAAAGATACTCTATAAGACGGCCTGTAGTGCTTGCAACGTTCTGTGGGATGTCTGGTTAGAGAAAGATACTCTATAAGGCGGGCTTCAGTGCTAGCAACGTTCTGTAGGATGTCTGGTTAGAGAAAGATACTCTATAAGACGGGCTGTAGTGCTTGCAACGTTCTGTAGGATGTCTGGTCAGAGAAAGATACTCAATAAGATGGGCTGTAGTCCTTGCAACGTTCTGTAGGCGGGCTGTAATGCTTGCAACGTTCTGTGGGATGTCTGGTCAGAGAAAGATACTCTATAAGGCGGGCTGCATTGCTTGCAACGTTCTGTAGGATGTTTGGTTAGAGAAAGATACTCTATAAGACGGGATGTAGTGTTTGCAACGTTCTGTGGGATGTCTGGTCAGAGAAAGATACTCTATACGACGGGCTGTAGTGCTTGCAACGTTCTATGGGATGTCTGGTTAGAGAAAGATATTCTATAAGACGGGCTGTAATGCTTGCAACGTTCTGTAGGATGTCAGGTCAGAGGAAGATACTCTATAAGACGGGCTGTAGTGCTTGCAACGTTCTGTAGGATGTCTGGTCAGAGAAAGATGCTCTATAAGGCGGGCTGTAGTGCTTGTAACGTTCTGTAGGATGTCTGGTCAGAGAAATATACTCTATACGACGGGCTGTAGTGCTTGCAACGTTCTATGGGATGTCTGGTCAGAGAAAGATACTCTATAAGACGGGCTGTAGTGCTTGCAACGTTCTGTGGGATGTCAGGTCAGAGAAAGATACTCTATAAGGCGGGCTGTAGTGCTTGCAACGTTCTGTAGGATGTCTGGTCATAGAAAGATACTCTATAAGGCGGGCTGTAGTGCTTGCAACGTTCTGCAGGATGTCAGGTCAGAGAAAGATACTCTATAAGACGGGCTGTAGTGCTTGCAACGTTCTGTAGGATGTCAGGTCAGAGAAATATACTCTATAAGACGGGCTGTAGTGCTTGCAACGTTCTATGGGATGTCTGGTCAGAGAAAGATACTCTATAAGACGGGCTGTAGTGCTTGCAACGTTCTGTGGGATGTCTGGTTAGAGAAAGATATTCTAATAAGACGGACTGTACTGAATGGAACTTTCTGTGGAATATCTGGCAAGAGACAAATATTCTTTCAGACGAGCTGTAGTGAAAGCAGCGTCCCATGGGTTGTCTGCTTAGAGACAATTGTTCTTCCAGACAAGCTATAATAAACGCAACCATCCTGTTCTCAAGATCTCGCTAGAGACAAATATTCTTTCAGACGGTATGTAATTATAGCTCGTTTCAAATCACGTGCCCAACTTCAAAACGCTATTACTCAGTAACCGTTTGTTAAAAACTGTTGAAATTTTCCAAATGTTATTAGAATGCAAAAGTCCCTTTAAATGTATATTTAACAAATATCTTGCAGCTGCAGTTTTCTTAAAGCGGCGAATTTCTTTGATGTTTGTCAAAATTGTAAATTGTGAACCCTAAATAATAGAAATTACCGTAGTTGCTGGTCTATGATTAATTTTCACTAGGTAAATACGGACGATAATATCAAGGTATACCTGTATGTCCAATTTTCATAGTTGTGTGGTCCTGAAAAGGACCGTTTGTTGAACTAATTTAAGGTAATATAGGGGCCAACATTGTGGGGGCTATATACTTTCATTCTGAATCAGACGAGTGTAAAAGATTAATAACTGTTTGGGGTTGAACATTCCACAAACCATCATTTTTCCAATATTCCTCTTCCTGTTTTAAAACGTGGTCTTCACATTTAGCCCAATAATCTTTGTTTATATTTAATAAAGCGAGATTAGCAAGAGTCTTTACATCGCATATTTTGAATGTTGTATTTTCATCTGCCACTTGTCCTTTTAATTTTGCCCAGATTAGTTCAATTGGATTTAAATGAGCATGGTAAGCTGGCAGCCTTTAACTTATATGACCGTGCTTTTGGATAATCTTATCTATTTGAAAAATCTTTGTTCTTTGTTTTTGCTTGACTAGAGATAGTAATTCAGGTTTTAAGTTCATGTTATTAAATTGTATGTGCTCCTTTGTGAGTCATATCTTAATAGCATCTTTTGTACTGGATGACGTCGGGACTTTATCTTCAAGTGCAACAATGTTGTGGTACGCTACATTGTCCATTTTTAGGCAAGATGGTCGATCTAGTGATGGGAGAACATAATTTTCAATCCAATGTCTAAATATGTGACCATTCATCTCAGAGTGATAATCCCGATTGTCTATGGATTTTGAAAGAAACACGAGCTCTGCATTCTGTATTAGTCCATGTTGTCGACTACCTGCATGAGCAATTATCAAGCACTGTCCTTTGCTGCTAGGAATTAATCTCTTAATCTTTCCATCTGATGACTGCCATTCCCTTTGGTTAGTGTGGTGAGCATTGATCCATGTTTCATCCAAGTACACAATATCATAACCTTGCTTGCGCACCTCTTTTACTTCACGTAAGTACTTGCTTCTCATGACTACTATATGTGGCTTCTCACAGATGATGTTTCGTCCATTGGAATACTTTCTGAATGTAACGCCTGCAGCTCTCACATTCCTCCATAATGTAGACTTTGATATTTCAATACTGTTGTTTTTTTTTCAGCGATACTTTTAATTTTCTTATTGTAACAGTTTCATTCATACCCAACATTTTGCGAATTTCACTTCTAATAAGTTCACTGTCGAAATTATCCAACATTTTTGCTCTTCCTTGTGATTTTGTATATTTTGAACATTGACGGTCACGTGCTTGAATCCAGCGATTAAATGACCGTTTAGATAAATCCAAAATGTGTCTTGTCCTATTCTCAGGATTTTCTAAAGAATGAAATAATCTTCCTCGTTTAGCCTCTTTGCAAAAATAGTCATACATTTTTATTGCGATGTTTTGTAAACTGCAGAATTTCATTTTAAGACTCATAATAAATGTTATCGTTCCACGTCTCCACCTCTGAAAGAACGGAAATGGAACACACAATTTCTCGTGTTTTTTACAAGTGTCTAATTGTGTCAAAAAACCACGACGAAAGCGAGCAACACGTCAATATTACTGTGTATGGATTTTTACTCGCTATTTTTAACTTAAAATACTGTAAACATTAAGTTTTGACTACATCAATGGGTCGTTATAAATTTATATAAATCAAATAAGCAACAATAATAACCAAATGTTTTTTTTTTAATGAAATTAATTCCCTGTTGGGTTCTAATCATTATAACTTTACATGCAAATTTTGAACAACTTACAACAAGCGGTTAAAAAGCTATCGATTTTAAAAGTTGGGCACGAGTTATGAAACAAGCTATAATGCAACGTTCTGTGCAAATTATGGCTTTCGCCACTCTTCTCCGTCTTACTGAGCTTGTACTCAACCTCAACACCTTTGAGTTCGATGGTAACTTTTATGACCAAGTTAGTGGAGTAGCCATGGGCACCAAGATGGGACCCAGTCATGCTTGCATATTTATGGGTTTCCTTGAACACCAAATTCTCAATTCGTCGAGGTCCCCTTCCCATCATATACCTCCGTTATAATGATGACTGTTTCAGACTCTACTGATCTACATGAGGACGACGTCTCCAAGTTTATCGACTACGTTGGTAGCTATCACAAAGTTATCAAGATCATATCCTGTATATCCACTTCCTCTGTTACCTTCCTAGATCTTATTGTTTCTTTGGGTATACTTCTGACTCCCACACCTCGGTATTTTATAAACCCACAGACGCCCATTGTTATCTTCCATATACTTCATCACATTCACCTTCTTTTCGTGATTCAATTCCGTTCTCACATTTATTGCATCATCGTCGCATCTACCAGGATGACCAATATTTCCTCCAACAGGCTCACCTCATGTTAGGTTTCTTCAGCCGCCGGCTTTATCCAGATTCGATCATCCAGTCTGCCTTCAAGTGGGTCCTCCTTATCTCTCGTCCCGAGACACTCACTCCTTCCAACCGCCCCCCCCCACCTCCTCTGAGAGAACAATACTCACCCTCACCTATCATCCTCACAACCTGGCCGCCGTGAAGATACTTAACCGCTATCGTTCCATTCTCCACTCTGCTCCCACAACTCGTCTCTCTTTAGTGATCCCCCTAGGATCGCCTTCAAACGCGACAGGAATTTGGGGGATATTCTAGTTAGGAGCCATCTCCCACTATCCAACCATCAACACTTGGGTACGGTCCCTTGTGGTCGTAACTGCATCACCTGCGCTTATGTGATTCGCACTGACTCTGTTTTATTCCCTAACGAACGGTTTGAGATTAAGCATGGCTCACATGTGTGTCCCATAACATCATTTATGCCATCATATGCCAACGATGCCACATGATTTATATTGGCGAGTCTGGGAGACGATTATCGGAAAAGATTTTATGAACATCTTTGAGATGTTCAACATAATACTGGCACTCCAGTGTCTTCCAATTTCAATTCATCAGACCACAAGGGCAAAGACGACATTCGTATCACTGGTATTGTCCTGGGCCACTCCGGCAAGCGTAGCCGGTTTGCTTTGGAGAATGGCCTTATGGTCCTATTTTGTTCGCTGACCCCACGTGTCATGAAAGTATCTCACTCGTATACATAGTCTCCCTTTAATTTCTCCTTCCCTATTGCTAGTCTTCTTTGTTGCCCATGTTTGGGTACTTTGGTCTATCCACTATGCCGTGCTATTCATAGTTCTCCTCCACTAGATCTCACAGCGATACTTAGATGGTCTCCTATATCTCTTCTGTCTATGCTACTTATCTTTCACGTGTTTCTTATTGTACCCCACCCTCAGACATATAATTCTTTCTGCCTTTCGAGTACCTGTCATTCTTCTGTACTATTCTTTCTCCTTTTTGTATGCACACCAACCTCGGTGCGTAGTCTTCTGGTTATGGGAGCGCTATGAGTACTTTTCTGCACATATATGATTGTTCTTGTATGGATTTGCATATGCATACGTGTGCTTATATGGATGGGTACGGGTATACTTGTATGCATATGTATATATAATATGTATATATATATATATGTAGATACATATATGTATGTGTTGTTATGTTTGTAGATGTATATATGCGCTCTTTTGTGTGAGTGTATATATGTATGTGTGGCCCCTTAGATACTTATATACATTATCAGTGTCTTTGTAGTCTGGTAACCTAGACAATGTTCCCCCACTCCATATTTTAGAACCCTTACACTGTTTGACACCTTGACCATCGGGGTATCTACAGCGTACAACCGCGCGGATTCTCTCTCTTTCTCGTTCCGGCCACGGTCCACGACACATGGAAGAAATTTTTCTTTTCTTAAACCAGTTTTAATTATTTTGTTTTTGATGTTTCATTACTAGTTAGCTATGTAGGATTAGTTTTATTTACTTACATATCAGTGTGTGTGTGTGTTGTTTGTTTGTTCCTGCTGAAGGCATATTGAGCCGAAACGTCGTTCCAATTTGTGTCGTCTATTAATCACGTAAAGCTCTTACTATACCATTTTTTCTATATTTTTTTCAATTCTCCTCTATAATAAATGCGACTTTGTGTGGGAGGTCTTGCCAGTGAAGTATATTCTTTCAGATTGGCTGTGATGTTGCTCAGTGGGTAGAGACATTCTTTTAATATGGGCTTTGGTGAGTGCAACGTTTTGTTGTATATCTGGCTAGAGACAATTGTTCTATCGGACGGACTGTGATGAATGCATTGCTCTGTGGAAAGTCTAGCTAGAGACATATATTCTAAGTGGATTGTGATGAATATATCGTTCAGCTGGAGGTCTTACTAAAGTTATATATTGTTTCAGACAGTCTGTGATGAATGCATTTCTGAGAGAGGTCCGGTCATAAAAAGACGATCTTTCATACTCATCTTGATGAATGCAATGTTCTGTAGCAGATGTGGCCAGACACATAGATTCTTTTAGACGACTTTGATAAATGCAACGTTCTGTAGGAGATGTGGCTAGATACAGAGATTCTTTTAGACGACTTTGATAAATGCAACGTTCTGTAGGAGATGTGGCTAGATACAGAGATTCTTTTAGACGACTTTGATAAATGCAACGTTCTGTAGGAGATGTGGCTAGATACAGAGATTCTTTTAGACGACTTTGATAAATGCAACGTTCTGTAGGAGATGTGGCTAGATACAGAGAATCTTTTAGAAGACTTTGATAAATGCAACGTCCTGTGGGAGATGTGGCTAGATACAGAGAATCTTTTAGATGACTTTGATAAATGCAATGTTCTGTGGGAGATGTGGCTAGATACAGAGAATCTTTTAGACGACTTTGATAAGTGCAACGTTCTGTGGGAGATGTAGCTAGATATGGACATTCTTTTAGACTACTTTGATAAATGCAACGTTCTGTAGGAGATGTGGCTAGATACAGAGATTCTTTTAGACTACTTTGATGAATGCAACGTCCTGTAGGAGATGTGGCTAGATATAGAGATTCGTTTAGACTATTTTGATAAATGCAACGTCCTGTAGGAGATGTGGCTAGATACAGAGATTCTTTTAGATGACTTTGATAAATGCAACGTTCTGTAGGAGATGTGGCTAGATACAGAGATTCTTTTAGACGACTTTGATAAATGCAACGTTCTGTAGGAGATGTGGCTAGATACAGAGATTCTTTTAGACTACTTTGATAAATGCAACGTCCTGTAGGAGATGTGGCTAGATACAGAGATTCTTTTAGACTACTTTGATGAATGCAACGTCCTGTAGGAGATGTGGCTAGATGTAGAGATTTTTTTAGACTATTTTGATAAATGCAACGTCCTGTAGGAGATGTGGCTAGATATAGATTGTTTTTGGTGGCTTTGATAAATGCAACGTCCTGTAGGAGATGTGGCTAGATACAGAGTTACTTTTAGACGAGTTTGATAAATGCAACGTTCTGTGTGAGATGTGGCTAGATATAGAGATTCTATTAGACGACTTTGATAAATGCAACGTCCTGTAGGAGATGTGGCTAGATACAGAGAATCTTTTAGACTACTTTGATAAATGCAACGTCCTGTAGGAGATGTGGCTAGATACAGAGATTCTTTTAGACTACTTTGATGAATGCAACGTCCTGTAGGAGATGTGGCTAGATGTAGAGATTTTTTAAGACTATTTTGATAAATGCAACGTCCTGTAGGAGATGTGGCTAGATATAGATTGTTTTTGGTGGCTTTGATAAATGCAACATCCTGTAGGAGATGTGGCTAGATACAGAGTTTCTTTTAGACGACTTTGATAGATGCAACGTTCTGTGTGAGATGTGGCTAGATATAGAGATTCTATTAGACGACTTTGATAAATGCAACGTCCCGTAGGAGATGTGGCTAGATATAGAGATTCATTTAGACGACTTTTATAAATGCAACGTTCTCCAAAGAACACGCATCATGATGGTTTCTATGGTTACATATAAATTGCAAATATCGTAATACAGACATAGCCCATAATTACATTAATATTGGGTCATGAAAATGTACGTTGTTCGAAAAGTTAAAAAATGAATGTCTTACCAATTGCTGTTTGCACGCATCAATACAATATTTGTAGTCACGTCAGACTTGATGGAACATATATAAGTAGAATAAACACTGTAACAATTATCATAAGGAGTAATGTAATAGTCTTAATAAAATATTGTGTAATTCTATTTTATTGTTTACCTCTCTAATGAATTGTGTTGGTTGTTAATCTGGGTTTTATCTGTGGTGGTCAGCCACGGTGTACGTGCCACGCGACGATCGGTTGTGGTGCTGTTCGTGTTTAAGGATTTAGAAGCCTTTTCGATTCGGTGGGAGGATTTAAACTACGAGCTTAATGATGTTACCAGCTGTTGTATTCGTTTTTACAACTTTTTTGTTATTGAAAGGTGCACGTGCTCTTGTAGCATGTGCAGGACTCACAACTGCGGATTGGAAAGTTGGGAGCAGCCACCGTGGTAGACTGGCGAGGTATAGAAGGTTGGAAAAGCGGTGAGCAGTTGGGAAGTGGCAAGGAGCCAAGAAGGGTCAACAAGACCTAGACATGAATGTCGACTGTTTTAAGACTTTAGCAAGCCAAGACAAAGGTGAGAAATGGTTCAGTGAGAGAGTGACCCAGGATAAATCACTTTAGTTACTATGGCAACTTCACAAGAATATGAAGGAGCAGTGAAAAATAATTGTGTTCGTCAATTCCAGAGCTTAGATCTTACCTGAAAGAGAAATTATGAAAATACGGGGGGGGGGGGGGGGGGCCTCGGTAGCCTACTTGGCTTGGGAAAACCACCCGACTAGACTACCGACGTTCGGACAACCCGTGTTCGATTCTCGCTGGGAGCAGTGTGAGTTGTACTCGTGGTTGGAAAAAAAATATACCCCCACGGCCGACCCAGCCGTTGGCAGAAATGGGTACCAGGGTATTACCCTGGGAAGGTGAGGAATGTCGCCTCGCGTAGTGAGTTTCGATGCTTGAGGCGCCACTACCCAGAAATCTCCGAACATTTCTGGATAGGCGACCGAGCACATATGGGTGGAAGCTCGCGTGCTAAGATGCTGGTTCAAGTCTCCCTTTTTGTGTTGGCCTCTTAGAGAACCTCCTCATTGGTCTTTTTAGCTGTCCATGGAACTTTCAACATTCTTCTGAGAAATCCCATCTCTGTGGCCTCCAATCGTCTTTTCATTTGTTTGTCTACTGTCCATGATTCGCTTCCATATGTCAGAATTGGTTCTATATATCACCGATGAACTCTCTTTCTCATTTTTATTGACATAGATTTGTTCCATAAGATATTTTTCATTTTCTGAAATGCTATTTTGGCCTGAGCTATTCTGCTTTTTATTTTTGTGATGCATCTCCCATCTGATGTTATTATTGTGCCCAAGTATTTGAAACGTTGCACTTGTTTCAGATTTGTCTCGTTTATTTTTATACTGCATGATGGTGGTGATTGTTTCTTCGATATAACCATTACTTCTGTTTTCTTACTATTCAGACTGAGACCTTTCTTGTTGCTTTCTTTTACTATTATGTCTATCATTTCTTGTAGTTCGTTCTCTGTCTCTGCTATTAAGACTGTGTCATCGGCATATCGCAAATTATTTATGTTGTGACAGTTGACTTCAATTCCTTTTTTGTCTACTATTGATCTCATAATATATTCGCTGTAAAGTGAAAACAATTCCGGTGACAGAACACAGCCTTGTCTGACTCCTTGTTTTATATATTGGAATTGTCCTGTTTGGTTGTTAATTCGTATAGCTGCTGTTTGTTGCCAGTACATGTTTTTTATGATTCGCAGATCCTTGCTATCAATGTTTAATTTCTCCAGCATATTGATTATTTCCACATGCTTTACCTTGGCAAATTCTTTCGTGTAGTCTATAAAGCACATATATAGATCTTTCTTTACCTCTATAGATCTTTCTATCAATGTTCTTAAGATATATATTGCATTATTGGTGCCCTTTCCTTCCACAAATCCACATTGTTCCTCACCTATTTCTGGTTTTATCTTGTTCCTTACACGTCTCATGATTATTCTTAGTAATATTTTAGTCATATGGCTCATGAGACTAATAGTGCGATGGTCTTCACAATCAGTGGCTCCTGACTTCTTCGGTATGAATACAAAGATAGATTTTAGTAGATCCTCGGGTATGAGTCCAGTGTTATATATGTCATTGAGTAATTTTGTTGTGACTTGTACTCCCAGCTCTCCTAATGCATTTATCTCATGATTGTTATATTGTCAGGACCTGGAACTTTACCTCTTTTCATGTATTGAATTGCGTCCTCCACTTCACTCTGCATTATTGGTGGCCCTATGTCTTCATTTGAATTGTTTAATTCTGGTCTTTCATCATCATAGAGTTGACTGATATATTCTGTCCATCTTTTCATTGTCTTCTCCTGTCCCATTATTATATTTCCTTCCTTTGATTTCACACATCCTGAAACTTTGACTTCTTTTCTTCCTGTTAATTCATTTAACTGATTGTGCATAAATTTTGAGTCTTTTTGTTGTTGTTTTTCCATTTCTTCACATTTCTGTTTTAACCATCCTTCCTTTGCTTCACTGCACTTGTCCCTTATGTATGTCATTAACTCTGTTCCCTTATGTATGTCATTAACTATATTCCCTTATGTATGTCATCACTGTCATCAACTCTGTTCCCTTATGTATGTCATTAACTCTGTTCCCTTATGTATGTCATTAACTATATTCCCTTATGTATGTTATTAACTCTGTTCCCTAATGTATGTCATTAACTATATTCCCTTATGTATGTCATTAACTATGTTCCCTTATGTATGTCATTAACTCTGTTCCCTAATGTATGTCATTAACTATATTCCCTAATGTATGTCATTAACTCTGTTCCCTTATGTATGTCATTAACTATATTCCCTTATGTATGTCATCACTGTCATCAACTCTGTTCCCTTATGTATGTCATTAACTCTGTTCCCTTATGTGTGTCATTAACTATATTCCCTTATGTATGTCATTAACTCTGTTCCCTAATGTATGTCATTAACTATATTCCCTTATGTATGTCATTAACTATGTTCCCTTATGTATGTCATTAACTCTGTTCCCTAATGTATGTCATTAACTATATTCCCTAATGTATGTCATTAACTCTGTTCCCTTATGTATGTCATTAACTCTGTTCCCTAATGTATGTCATTAACTATGTTACCTTATGTATGTCATTAACTATGTTCCCTTATGTATGTCATTAACTCTGTTCCCTAATGTATGTCATTAACTATATTCTCTAATGTATGTCATTAACTCTGTTCCCTTATGTATGTCATTAATTCTGTTCCCTAAAGTATGCCATGAACCACTTTTCATTGTATACGATGTGTATCTGCTTCTACTTATGGGAGTGTTTTTCTAAGGCAGTACTGCATATAAATGAGACAACATACAACACATGTACTATCTGTTTAGAATACTAAAAATAGGCCTGTCTCTATTCAAATTTATTATCTCAGTTTTTTCATTCGATTGATATAAACTCTGAACCATTGTGCATGTTATGACGTTAACTTATGCCGACCTACATGGCAAGGCAACTTAATTGTGTCTGTGGTGAAACTCATTGTAGAGTGCAAATCTAACGGTATTATTTTATCCATGTATGTGACAGCTTATGTCGTGTTATCGAAGGAAGGACGGAAGGAAGGAGGAATGAAGGAAGGGATGGAGGAAGGAAGGAAGGCAGGAAGGAAGGAAGGAAAAAGGAAGGATGGAAGGCATACAGGAAGAAAGGAAGGCAAGAAATAATGAATGATGGAAGGAATGAAGGAAGGAAGGAAGAAAGGAAGGAAAAAAGAATGAAAAAAGGAAGGAAGAAGGGAAGTAGGGATTTAGGCAGACAGGAAGAGAGGAAGGAAGGAAGGGATGAAGGAAGACACGGAGGCGGGAAGAAAGGAAGAAGAAAGGAAGGAAGGAAAGCAGAAAGGAAGTGAGGGAGGCAGGGAAATAAAGAGGAAGAAAGGGAGGGAGGGAGGGAAGGAGAAAAGGAAGGAGGGAGGAAGGAAAACGAAAAGGAAGGAATTAAGGAAAGAAGGAAGGAAAAGGAAGGGAAGGAGGCAGGAAGGAAGGAAGGGGATGAAGGAAGGAAGGAAGGAAGGAAGGAAGGAAGGGAGGGAGGGAGGGAGGAAGGAAGGAAGGAAGGGAGGGAGGGAGGGAGGGAGGGAGGGAGGGAGGGAGGCAGGAAGGAAGGAAGGAAGGAAGGCAGGAAGGAAGGAAGGAAGGAAGGAAGGAAGGAAGGAAGGAAGGAAGGAAGGAAGGAAGGAAGTGAGGGAGGGAGGGAGGGAGGAAGGAAGGAAGGAAGGGAGGGAGGAGGGAAGGGAGGGAGGCAGGAAGGAAGGAGGAAGGAAGGAAGGAAGGAAGGAAGGAAGGAAGGAAGAAGGAAGAGGAAGGAAGGAAGGAAGGAAGGAAGGAAGGAAGGAAGGAAGGAAGGAAGAAGGAAGGAAGGAAGGAAGGAAGGAAGGAAGGAAGGAAGGAAGGAAGGAAGGAAGGAAGGAAGGAAGGAAGGAAGGAAGGAAGGAAGGAAGGAAGGAAGGAAGGAAGGAAGGAAGGAAGGAAGGAAGGAAGGAAGGAAGGAAGGAAAGGAAGGAAAGGAAGGAAGGAAGGAAGGAAGGAAGGAAGGAAGGAAGGAAGGAAGGAAGGAAGGAAGGAAGGAAGGAAGGAAGGAAGGAAGGAAGGAAGGAAGGAAGGAAGGAAGGAAGGAAGGAAGGAAGGAAGGAAGGAAGGAAGGAAGGAAGGAAGGAAGGAAGGAAGGAAGGAAGGAAGGAAGGAAGGAAGGAAGGAAGGAAGGAAGGAAGGAAGGAAGGAAAAGAATTAGAAAAATCTGTCACAATTAACTATAAAATACTTTTATCAAGAAATGTTATAACACAAATCTTGAGACTTAATTAATCAGCAGTGAAAATGCACCCTAAGGTTGTAATTTCGGATTCCTCAGCTGTCATTATGTAATCAATAAATGCGTTGATGCAACTAAGTGTAGTGTTGTTATTGCACTCTGTTATTATAAACCAAACCATTTCCAAATTATGTAT
>JAVIAB010000024.1:57055829-57163329 GCA_032433765.1 Megaustenia siamemsis
TATTCTACACATACATTAAACGACTATTCGATACATACATTGTAGGGCACTAGAAAAGTCAGCCCCTGGACAGTCTAGAGGTAAGACGTCAGCTACTGTACAGTCTAGAGGTATGACGTCAGCTACTGTACAGTCTAGAGGTATGATGTCATCTACTAGACAGTCTAGAAAAGTTAGCACCTGGACAGTCTAGGGGCAAGTCGTCAGCTACTGGACAGTCTAGAAACGTTAGCACCTGGACAGTCTAGAGGAAAGAAGTCAGCTACTGGACAGTCTAGAAACGTTAGCACCTGGACAGTCTAGAGGTAAGACGTCAGCTACTGGACAGTCTAGAGGTAAGACGTCAACTACTGGACAGTCTAGAGGTAAGACGTCAACTACTGGACAGTCTAGAGGTAAGACGTCAACTACTAGACAGTCTAGAGATAAGACGTCAGGTACTGGACAGTCTAGAGGTAAGACGTCAACTACCGGACAGTCTAGAGGTAAGACGTCAGTTACTGGACACGAAGGTGGTGGGTTCGTATCCCACCATAGTCGGTTGAAATTTGTCACTTCGAATTCATTTTTTCTTTTCAGTTTTACCCTCCCTCGATCTGTGGGCATGGAGATTTAATGTCTAGTCCTCTTGGATAATGGGAAAAATGCAAGGTCCCGATTGCACTCTGCTTACTTTAAAGAAATTGTAAATCGGAAAAAAATTCCACTGCCCGTGACAAATTTGTAGAAAATAGTGGGCCAAAAATGACCACTATAAAGGTAAAGTAAGTAAAGATCCCTGTCACGCCAAGTAGTGTATAGGGAATACGGTGTTAGTGACCATAATTTTTACAGACCTTCGGCATATGATTTTTGGTGTAATAGGGTCGGTATTATGCCTGTGCCGCTTTATTTTCCCAGAAAAAAAATCCGGTACCCAAGTAAGGCTGGGTGAATCTGAAAGCCGTCGGTCAGGATTGAACCCGACCTCTTGATCTTTGTAGTAGAGTTCATTAACCACTGAGCTATCGCGGCTCCCAAAAATTGACCACTGGCTGTGACAAATTTACAGAATAAAGTGCTTCAAAAATGACCACTGGCTGTGAGAAATTTACAGAAAAATGTGGTCCAAAAATGACCACTGGCTGTGAGAAATTTACAGAAAAATGTGGTCCAAAAATGACCACTGGCTGTGATAAATTTACAGAAAAATATGGTCCAAAAATTACCACTGGCTGTGAGAAATTTACAGAAAAAAGTGGTCCAAAAATGACGACTGGCTGTGAGAAATTTACAGAAAAATGTGGTCCAAAAATGACCACTGGCTGTGAGAAATTTACAGAAAAAGTGGTCCAAAAATGACCACTGGCTGTGAGAAATTTACAGAAAAATGTGGTCCAAAAATGACCACTGGCTGTGAGAAATTTACAGAAAAAGTGGTCCAAAAATGACCACTGGCTGTGAGAAATTTACAGAAAAATGTGGTCCAAAAATGACCACTGGCTGTGAGAAATTTACATAAAAATGTGGTCCAAAAATGACCACTGCCTGTGAGAAATTTACAGCAAAATGTGGTCCAAAAATGACCACTGGCTGTGAGAAATTTACAGAAAAATGTGGTCCAAAAATGACCACTGGCTGTGAAAAATTTACAGAAAAATGTGGTCCAAAAATGACCACTGGCTGTGATAAATTTACAGAAAAATATGGTCCAAAAATTACCACTGGCTGTCAGAAATTTACAGAAAAATGTGGTCCAAAAATGACCACTGGCTGTGAGAAATTTACAGAAAAAAGTGGTCCAAAAATGACGACTGGCTGTGAGAAATTTACAGAAAAATGTGGTCCAAAAATGACCACTGGCTGTGAGAAATTTACAGAAAAAGTGGTCCAAAAATGACCACTGGCTGTGAGAAATTTACAGAAAAATGTGGTCCAAAAATGACCACTGGCTGTGAGAAATTTACAGAAAAAGTGGTCCAAAAATGACCACTGGCTGTGAGAAATTTACAGAAAAATGTGGTCCAAAAATGACCACTGGCTGTGAGAAATTTACATAAAAATGTGGTCCAAAAATGACCACTGCCTGTGAGAAATTTACAGCAAAATGTGGTCCAAAAATGACCACTGGCTGTGAAAAATTTACAGAAAAATGTGGTCCAAAAATGACTACTGGCTGTGGTAAATTTACAGAAAAATGTGGTCCAAAAATGACCACTGATTGTGGTAAATTTACAGAAAAATGTGGTCCAAAAATGACCACTGGCTGTGGTAAATTTACAGAAAAATGTGGTACAAAAATGACCACTGGCTGTGGTACATTTACAGAAAAATGTGGTCCAAAAATGACCACTTGCTGTGAAAAATTTACAGAAAAATGTGGTCCAAAAATGACCACTGGCTGTGAGAAATTTACAGAAAATGTGGTCCAAAAATGACCACTGGCTGTGAGAAATTTACAGAAAATGTGGTCCAAAAATGACCACTGGCTGTGAGAAATTTACAGAAAATGTGGTCCAAAAATGACCACTGGCTGTGAGAAATTTATAGAAAAAAAATCTACACCAAAGCATTACTGAAGTCGGAGAATTTCTGCATGTATGGCTATGGACAGTTAGGCCGCTGGTGTGAAAATGCACAAGAAGTTATTTTCACGCAAGATTCAGTCCCCCTTGACTTCACTAAAGATATAAAACTGCCAAGCAAATTGGAGAATAAAGGTCGTATGTCCAGTTCAGTCAACACGTGGTGTTCATGTCAGCTTTTTATTTTATTTTCATACTAAATATCAAATAAAAGAGCGTATATTGCGTAAATCGAACTCAAACCTATCTTGTTTGAAGAACGACATATTTTATTCATTTAATCACCGCTCTCCTATACTCTCAATGAAAGCACAAAACAAAAGGCTTGAGTGATGTTGTAGCAGCAGTTTATTGTAGGAGAAATAATTTACACTGGGGATCTTATTACTTTATATTTTTAAAATACAGATTGAAATGTAGAATAGAAATACATTTTGATAAATGTTGAGCTCAAGGTAGACGACTCGTTGAGAAAAGTCCCCCATCATTCGGTTGTCTGCACAGAAGTTGTGACATTAATGATGTTCTAGGTACCCTTTGCCTAGGGTTTTAAGAGGGGTGCTGTCACTCTAAGGATGTGATATCTGAAATAAAGATTAGTGTTGGTTTATTCGTGTTTATATATAATATGTAAAACATATACTCGAAAAGAATGATACTTGTATCAGAATGTATAAAGCACAGCTGAACAGTCTGAACATCATCGATACCACCCATTGTTATAAAACGTATAGCCAATTTTGAGTGTAAATAAATCACAACAAAATGCATGCATTGATTTCAAGTTATGCGATTCTTGGTCTTCATATTTGGTGCCAAATGATTCATTAAATTACATTTCGTGTTTGACTAAACAGTCTATAGAAAGAACCTTTTTCTTTAAATGTCTATTTTATTAATATACATTTGGTTTAATGAGAACGTAAGTTCAGTCGCGTTAGTTGATTTCACTCTTCAAATTCTGTCACTGATAAGAGTTTGGAAATAGGATCTGAAGACGAAACTACAAGTGACTATTTCTTGCTGTCTTTGGGTATGAGATAACGCGATCTCAGTTTTTATTTAAAACAAATGTGAACAAACGTCAGAGCTAACATTCATCCAGTATGCAGTGCAACAAACAAAAAATTAATGATTTAATTTATCAACAGCTTTTAAATGACAATTACGGTCAAATATAACAAGGAAGAGTATAAAGGTGAAAGGATCGTGCCTCGCCAAAAAGAAAACAAAAATCCAAAAGTCAGTCACTGTGTACAAAATCCGGGTAGCACACCTCTGCTGGCAGGTTGTCTTTACCCCAGTTTGATTTTAAAGTTATCCCAGTCTTTCTTCAACACATTTTACAGACACAAAACAAAGTGGTACAAAGATAATATTATTTTATTGTTAAAAAGACGTGATTCCTGGCAGAGACTTTGTTTTAAATTAATTTATTCTTCAAATAATTATGGGATTGTATTTACCAGTGTTCATGTTGTTAAACTTGAAAGTACAAAATAAGCATTAATCGAATAACTATAATGTTGGCAATATAGCAGTTATTTTTAATCTTCACGATTTCATTATTAATAATCACCTCAGAATTAATTCAAATTTCAATAGGTGTACTATAAGATACAGCATTAAAAAATATCTCATCACTGATCATTAATGGAAATCAACTGAATATAAACTCTTCTTACATGGCCGGATAGGAAATATCACACTTTCTAATATTTTTAGAAGCTAGATTACGGTCATGCGACTTTTGGATATTATTCAGTGCTTTTTTGATCAAAAGCAACGGCTCTTGTGGTACATCACCAGGGCAATAAACATCGATTCTAAGATCAACATGAGACTCACAACGGTAGTGCTGTTTCGTGAGACTTCACGAGAGTGTTTGGGACTCAATGGTATCACCTTTACCATGTAACTTAAGGACAGCTGTATACTTGTTTCAGCTACTCGGATACTGACAGCGTGTTCAGACACGACAGAAACTTAAACTACTCTCAACGGACCTGCCTCAGTACACACTTCCTAAAGTAAAGTACCAAAATATAGTACCAGACATTGAAATCATCACGAACGACATTAGAAGCATCAAAAGTATACGGTAAAAGACCATTGTAAGATAGGCTGGATATGCTGTCCACATGTTCGATGAACGCAGCCGAAACCAGCTTTTATAAGACATGTTCAAAAGATGCAAGCGAGTCACGGAATCTCTGAAGAAGTTTATACAAGATTTTTCTCTTGGACCAATTTTAACTGGAAAGTATTGCGCAGAACTGCCTGCTATGACGAGTGTAAGTAGTATTATTATAGGCAACCGTTTCGGAGAGCAATGCAAAATTAGCAGAAAGAAAATGCGAAAGGATAGTACAATCAATACCAATAAGACTAACACGGATCGCATAATGTCCTACTTGAGGCAGAGGATTCTGTGCTAAAATTGTGCATTACAGTCGCTTTGTACAGACAGAAAAAGTGAAACTATACACAGGGAACGTGAAACTATGCACAGGGAAGGTGAAATTACACATACTGAAGGTGAGACTACATATAGTGAAGGTGAAATTACATATACTGAAGGTGAAATTATGCATACTGAAAGTGAAGCTATACACAGGGAATGTGAAATTACACACGATGAAGATGAAACTACATACAGTGAAGGTGAAACTATACATAAAGATGAGACAATACATTGTGAAGGTGAAACTACACTGGTTGAAAGCTGTTCTCATTATCCCTTGCGACAGACGGCTTTTACTTTGACATTTTTGTTCTTTTATTTTCATGTATCTAAGAATATACTAAAATGTATATAGAACAGGAATCATAACCAAAAATAATCAATGAAACATGAGTTGATCTGCATAATACCTTCATAGCCAAGCCTTTTCTCCTGCTGTACATTGCCGTTTCTCTACGACGTCTACCAGGAGAGTCAGATGAATTGAGATAGTAATACTGATTTGCTGCTCGATCCAAAGCTTCTGTGAGACAATGACCACCTAACCGAAATCTGCAGTCTCGTTTTCTGTAATGGAGGCCATAAAGCTGTCAGGTCAATGCTATTTTAACAGATACAACAATTTTCAAATATAATACATAATTATCATATTATGATTCATTATTACATTATGATTAATTATTATCTTATGATTAATTATTATATTATAATTAATTATTATATTATAGTTAATGTACACAACAAAATCCAACTATCTACCAATTAAAGCTTACTGTCAGCAGTAAAGGAATGAAAATTAAAATAGTTTGGACGTGTTACAAAATCTATGGGCTTTAAAACAAAGCCCAAGCAAAAGAAAACAAGGTAGACAAAGGAAGAGGTAGGAAGACAAAATATTAAAAAAATGGACATGATTAACCAATCTCAGAAAATTGCTTTTAATTTTGTGAGTTGGAAGAAAATTCTAAAATTGTCGTCAGAACATTCCAAATATCGCCATGGTATGGGATTAACTCTTTTCGTACGGAATTTTTTATCAAAACAACGGATGAGATTTCATAATCATGTGTAATACCGTTTGACGTAGGCGATCATGTCCTTCCACAATCTTCTATCTACAGTAGATTGCATCAGTTCTGTTATTGACTGTTTTCCATGCCATGACACCAAGCTATCCAGTATTTTCTCTTTTTCGTCCGTGACCTCTCTTTCCTCTCTATTTTGTCAGTTGTAACCAAGTATTCCAACTTTCCTCTTCTCATGATGTGCCCAAAACATGTTAATATATTTCTTTCTGATGTTTTTAGGAGTTCCATTTTTGTGTTGGCTTCTTTGAGAATTTCTTCATTGATCTTTTAGCTAACGAACTTTCAACATTCTTCTGAAAAATCCCATCTCTGTGGCCTCTAATCTTCTTTTCATTTGTTTGTGTGCTGTCCATGAAGAGATTTCAGAGACAAAATGTTTCATGTTTTTAAAATCAATATACATATTGACATTTATCTAATATATTATATATGCATTTTTATATAACTGAACAAGGAATTAGATTTCACCAATACTAAGATGATAAAGACATGTAAAAAGAATATGCTTTGATGAGTCTACACTAATCAAAATGAGAGTGACGCACTATGCGGCGCAACGTCAGGAAAGAGTTAATAATGATGGTTAATATTGTGATTAATAAGATTGTTACATTTGAGCGGTTAGTATATATTTTCCTTCCAGTGCACTTAAGGCGTGCTCGTAGGTGTTAACACACACTTTCATTACAAGTGAAAATTCGATACATGATAGCTGTTTTCATCTGAGTGAGACTGCACAAGAAAGCATAAATAAATAATAATAATAATAATAATAATAAATTGAGAGATTCCAAAAATTCAAAACAAAAATAATTTATTCCATCTCTTATTCTTTTTGTTCACTTTGAATTAATTTTTTCTGAGCTGCATTCATATAAATAGTTTCTGATTTATTTTCCTTCAGTCTTACATTTATGTTAATGATCGTGCTATCTGTTGTCCTATGTGAATGCTTTGTAATTGTAAATTAGGTTTACCCCAAAGTTGTATCCTATTTGATTAATTGTGCCTTTGCTGTTTCTACTTACTTTATTACTTTTCTCAGCTGGGTTGACTTTAAAGTCAATGAAAAATGCCATGACTGACATTTATGGTTATGATTATTCAAAGGATCACTGCAAACGAATTAAAATAATTGCTCAACGGCCCGTGCCAGTGGAATTTTCCGAATTAAAACTCATCGCATTGAAGGATCCAAACAAAGAAAGGTAGTTGCAGTCCCCATCATAGCAGTTACAACACAGGCCAAAAGAGATAACTAAGCAGCACCGAAAGTGAGCGCAGTTGAATTGCCCTTCTTCATACAATATCATCATTCATCGTAAGCAATCGGAATATGGAAACACGATACGGATGAAACACAGCTCACGGTGTGCACAGAACACTAATCTCAGTAGCTCCAGCAGTAGCCGGACTTCGAATATGAGGAAACTGCAATAAGAAGAACTTTTCAGACTATGTCTCAATGGTTCATGCCGCCTATCCGCCATATTGACAGGTGTTCCCGATCTGAATAAAGGCTGCTCTATAGTGCATTTCGTGCGTTGAGCTCATCGTTATGTCTGCTTTTTCTTTGATCTATTTTCTTCTGAGTGTGCTTTTTCGATCGCTTCTATGGAATAGGGTGAGAAAGTTACTCATCATCATCATCATCATCATCATCATCAAGTAACAGGCCTGCTGGCATAGGTGATCATGTCTCTACACAACTTTCGATCTCGACAGTTATTTATTATTTCTGTTGTTGATCTTCTGCCAAGCCATTCTCTTAAGCTGTCTGGTATGTTTTCTCTTTGCTTCCCTCTGTCTCTTCGTCCCTCAATTTTTCCAGTTGTTACAATATATTCCATTTGTTTACTTCTCATTACATGGCCAAAAAATGATGATTGTTTCTTTCTAAAATTGGAAATTAGCTCACTTTTTGCTTTGACCACTTTCAGAACATTTTCATTACTCTTCTTAGCTGTCCATGGTATTCTCACCATTCTTCTGTAAAACCACATTTCTACAGACTCCTGTGATTTTCTTGTATGTTTTCCTATTGTCTATGATTCACATCCATATGTTAAGACTCGCTCTACATAACATTTAAGAACTATTTTTCTTGTTTCGATTGTCAAAAATGGATTGCATAGTATCTTCCTCATTTTATGGAAAGCTGCTTTTGCCTGAGCCATTCTGCATCTCACCTCTTTTGTACATCTTCCGTCTGAGGTTAACAAAGTTCTCAAATATTTAAATTCATTTATCTGTGTTAATATTGTATGGTAACAGCTTTACGTAGGTGAGAAACAAGATAAATGTAGAACAACGTTTCGGCCACGTAGACTTTCAGCTATAACAATAAACAATAACGCTATATACATATATAAATCTAACTACATAACGATAATATGCTTGACTATTTAAAAAAAAGGAAAATAAGTCACTTCCCTGTGGGGCGGAGCTTGGTCAGGCGCCGACTGAGAGAGATATACTGTTTTTGGTGATGAATGTATTCAAACCATTTAATTTCTTGATCCAACACTGATGTTAATCCAACTCGTTTACACAAGACGTCATTTCTCATTTCTGAGTTTATTTCTTCCTATCACTTTCAGTGCCATGATCAAGCACCACAGTTTCGTTGAGACAATTCTTAATGATAATTATTTATTCTTATTCAGTTTTTGTTTAAAGAATTCCATTCGTTCATACAACTGTTATCAGTTGATGCGCGCGCGCACACACACACACACATACACACACACGCACACACATATGTGAATTTCCTCATTGGTATTTTTAGCTGTCCAGAGAACTTTCAACATTCTTCTGAGAAATCACATCTCTGTGGCCTCTAATTGCCTTTTCATTTGTTTATCTACTTGTTGCACAAGACGTTTTAAATCTATTACTACAAGTTTTTATTCCCAACATTTTTCATTTCTATTCTAAAAATATAGCATAAAACAGAGCATGAATATTTTCTGTTTTGATTCGTAATGAATTCATATCCTGAACAAAACATTCCAATTTTAATGTCTAATACCTAAATTCCTGAATTGTCAATGTATGATGAGTTTTTTTTTAATCGCTTGTAATTCTCATAAAAGCTATTGAGTCGATCAAAATATGTCTTGATTGCGATTTAGAAGTCAATTCTAACACGTTTCTGACAACTGTAATGGAGCTATCCATAAAACAAGCAAGAACTGTTCACATGCCAGGCGTGAAACTGTGGCAGAGTGGGGAAAGTGTAGACAATAATCAATCACTAACAGGAGCAAATGTTGGCATAGAGCGCCAAGAGTACTTTGTTGAAGACTTTCCATGCAATCATTATTATTATTATCATCATCATCATCATCATCATCATCATCATCATCATCATCGTGTGCCTTCTCCGCAACGAAGGTTGGCTACCATGGATCGCCATTCTACTCTGTTTCTTGCTTTGATGATGCAGGCTGTCATATATTGACTTGACCATCTTTTGATGTTACTCATCCATTTTAGTCTTGGTCTGCCTAGCCTCTTTTACCTTGTATTTTTCCTTCCAATATTACTTTTAGTAGGCTGTTGTGTCTAAAACAGTAGTTAGAATTTCTCTCCATGGCTTTCTTTGGATTATTACGTGATGAGGCTCCAATCTCTTTCACGGTGGTCTGCCATATTCGCCTTTCGTGTTCTGAATATGCCTCATGTGTACCACACACTTTGCTGTTTTCGCTTCTGGGCCGTTGATTATTTCAAATTCTTCCGCCCCATCCACCATCGCAGACTTTTCACATATGGGTTGAACACACCCGACTACCGCCGACATTGTTGTCGAACCATGTGCTTGCTTATCGAACCGCGAACACACGACACAAAGGAAGAATAAATCATATTCCACTTAAATATCGATAAAGTTCACAGTCCATCCTCCAGTCAGAAGTAAAACATTACACCAAACGGGGAATAGCAACACATAATTTCACAACTAGACTGTCGCGTAAATCATTTAAATTTCTCAGCAAGAGACGAATCATAAAAACGCCAACGAATAGTCGCAATGACACCGGAAGACCTCATTCGCAATGAAGCAATCATTATAAATGTTGGGAGCCGCGATAGCTGAGTTGTTAGTGAACTGGACTACAAAGGACAAGAGGTAGGGTTCAATCCCAACCGACGGCTTCCGGGTTCACCCAGCCTTTAATGGGTACCGGATTTTGTTCTGGGAAAGTAAAGCGGCTCGAGCGTAATATTGACCACATTACCCCAAAAATCATGTGCTGAAGGTCTGTAAAATATAGGGTCACTAACACCATATTCCATATACGCCACTTGGCGTGACGGGGGTATTTTAACTTCATTTTTTAAATTATAAATGTTATCGTGCTTTCTTACCTCTCAGTATATACACCACGTGATGTGGTATGAAGACATGTTTATGCACATGTTAAAAAACATTGCTCATGCGGAATAAAAATGTGCAAAAACATCGGTGACCTCATCGCGGCGGCCGGCGGGTCGGTCGGTCGGCGGGTCGTGGCGGGTCGGGGCTAGCGGGTCGAGGCTGCCGGTCGGGGTTCGGGTCGGCGCTCGGGTCGGCGGCTTTTCTCGTGGCGGGTCGGGGCTCGGCGTGCGGGGCGAGAGTGGGGGCAGGTACATGCTGACGTGTTATTAACGGTGTAGCGGTTCTAAAACTTGGGAACGTGCAGGGGCGATGTGCTATTCGGCATAGGTATTTTTAAGCCTCAGCATTTGAATTGGAATAAAAAGATAAAATAGTTTAACCTGTAATACCCCATGTTGTGAGCGGTCTCAATGAAAAAAGCGAAGTAGAAATTTAATAATATTATTGCGATATTTAAGAATATTAAAATGAATGTGAAATTTATTTACATTTAAAATGAACGCGAAACGTATTTAAAAATATTAAAATGAAAGAACATTAAGCAAATATAGTCGAAGCGATAAAAATCTACGTCGCGTATAGTGTACTACTGGCCGGAACATATTCCTATCGCTGAGCACATGACAAGTCACGTGTTGTAAAAAAACAAATTCGTTCTATATGAAATTTAACAGTTTTATTAATACAACACATATTTGAAAATATATTACTGTCCGGTTGATGAATTTGGGCATCTTTGAACCCCACGAAGCCGAAGTATCCACGGGGTGAGCAAACGATAAATGATATGGTCGTTTATGTGTTGTCTCGATGAAAAAGGCATGAGAATTCTCGCCTTAAGAAGTATATAATAAACACAATATAGATCGCACGTGTTGCTAAACAAATCTTGCAACACCCGTGGGTTGTAGGCGAATGGAACGTATGAGTTTTGCTCGATAAAGTTAAAATATCCACGTGTCTGGGAGGTAAACCGTAGGAATCGAAGTACCCACATTCTCAGAGACCGTTGTAAAAGAGGGCCACCCAATGTTCACCAGGTTCGTGGGCAAGGTCGGTGTTTATGACAATGGCTGCGGTCGCGGTTGGGTCGATGCTGGGCGGTAAGTGGTTTCGTCGAAGGACACTAACAAGGGAACAGAGTCGAATGAAAATATCCGACATCAAAAGGCTGTACATCTCCCTCGTGTTCATCGCCTTCTCTCAAACGGCGAAGTCTGTTAGAATCTGCCGTGTCTTGGACACCTCGAGTACTGAGTCCAACTCAGCGTAGACGATAACTTGTAGGGGAGTAGTTGTGGGAGTGGCAAACTTGAGTTCTATCGACAAGGGTCCGCTTGTGTGGCTCGCTCAAAATGGGAGCCGTCCAGTAGGCTGGAGGAGAGGTCAAACCCAAATTTTCAAAACATTCCGTCCTTGAAATCTCGATAATCAATGTTATTCCCTGCGTCCTTACCAATCAGACCCATGGCCTGATTTGTACCAAAGAAAGCTCTCTCGTATTGATTTCGTTCAAAGTCCATAATTAGAGGCTTTCCCGAGATACATTTCCCGTCGACCGTCAAGTTCATATAAGTCAAACAAAAGTTTTGAAAATTGCGTCAAATCGCGCCGTGTTTTGAAACCCTGGTGCTCGGTGTCTATCGCATGTTGATGTTGAAGCAGTATCTAATTTCAGGTAGCTCGGTGTTTATCTCATGTTGATGGTGAAGCAGTATCTGACTTCAGGTAGCTCGGGGTCTATCGCATGTTGATGGTGATGCAGTATCTGACTTCAGGTAGCTCGGTGTTTATCTCATGTTGATGGTGAAGCAGTATCTGACTTCAGGTAGCTCGGTGTCTATCGCATGTTGATGGTGAAGCAGTATCTAATTTTAGGTAGCTCGGTGTTTACCTCATGTTGATGGTGAATCAGTATCTAACTTCAGGTAGCTCGATGTCTATCTCATGGATGGTGAAGCAGTATTTAACTTCAGGTATCTGGGTGTCTATCACATGTTGGTGATATATGTTGATGAAGTGTCTGTTGTTTTCATTCATTGCGTTTCGTGGGGATGCCTAAGCTTTTCTTCTATGTGCCTGTTTGTCTTTCAGTGTCCAGAGAAAATTTAGTGTTCAGCCGCAACCGCCCCTGCTTCCTAAGCGGAAAACGTCACAAACTTTGGGTAATTCATTTCAACCCTCGGGCCTTAGTATTACTATAGATGGTTGTGTTTAGTACAAATTCTATACGGAACAGAAACTTGGACTACCTAAGCAGGGCAGGAGAAAAGGTTAAATAGCTTCAACGTTCGTTGCCTTCGAAAGATTATGAACATCAAATATCAGTACAAAGTAACTAACTGTAATATCTTACAACGAGCCAAACTCCCATCCATCATGGCAACACTTAGGAGCTGTAGACTAAGGTGGCTGGGGCATGTAAGAAGAATGACAAACATTTCTATTAAAAACTAATATTTTATGGCGAACTTAAGGACGCAAAGAGACAAAAATGGCAGACCGGTGCTGAGATATAAGGATATTTGGAGGGTTTCCTTGAGGGAATTCTCTATCAGTGAAAGAAACCGGGAAAATCTAGCTGCAGATCGTAGCACATGGAGAATAAAAATAATAATTTGTATATTCATTTTCTAAGCAGTGTTGATATCAAATTCAGAAGACAAAAGGCGCTGGAGAAAGGAGGCGAGGCAAGGCACCACGAATACATCTTCTTTGTTCTGCAGTTGGATCTGCCTGTCCAATACTAGTAGATTCAGCTACGAGAGAAGCTGTTCAGCAAAACAGCATGCAGCATAAGACACTAATATTTTTTTACCAAACTACTGACTTATCATGATTGCCTGCTACCAACCATCTGTCAAGACCCCGAAGGCCAAAAATTTGTTCGGCTCAGTGAGGTGTATGACGTCAGAAATATTAACGGAAAGGCCGTCTATATGAAACTATATGTATATATGTATATGTTATTGTAATAATAATAATTTTAAAAATACTTTTAAAAGTACCATCCGCTACGACTTTTATCCTATTTTGGGTGTGTCGATGGATTTTCTTTAGGACTGGAGAATAAAGAACATATGTCCAGTAGCCGCCGATGCATTCGGGTCAGTGTTTTTTAAAATTTAAATTAAAACAAAATGAAAATATCGAATAGTAAACAGGTCAATCTTGTCTGTAATAAGATTTGCAAGTAAAATTACTGTTTATTGTTTAATAGAATCGGCGTCATGGTGGGCAGAATCAGAGGTGTTTAGTCATTTGCAGTTAATGTCGCAAAGTATACAAGCTGGTAGTTCTTTTAGCTCGATGTTTATACACAATAGGGGCTCTTTGCTTATGGCCACTTCAATGTAAATGTATTTATCTTAACCCCAGATTCAAGTAGTCTCATTACTGTACTTGCAACAGTTACTGCATTAGGTTCATATAATAGAGGGTCCCTCAATATACCTCTCTTGCCAAAATCTAAAGCCTCAACTACTCTTGAAGCAAGTCTAGCAGATCTGTCATCACCTTTATGTGAGTCTCCCTTAAAGTAACAAATGACCGATCCCAGCTGAAATAGCTCATTTATAATCTGAGTTATAAAAGAGACTATTAGTAAACGAGTTCACTAATGTTTAGCCTAAGAAAAACAAATAACTAGTTTCGGTGGTGATAGTAAATAAATAGATTCAGGCAAAGTAAGAAAAGACAAGCCCATGGTAAAAAATAACCAACAGCTTGCCCACGTTATAAATATATCTATCACATGCTAATGAGGTTACTAACAGAATCGGACGTTAACAAAACACTGTGAGTGCTTAAAACATGTTTTTAATTATTTGTTTTCTTTTTACCCGAAGCATCGCGCTATAAATTTGGGCATTTTTTATGCACACTTTTTTTTTAATTTAGAAAAACTTCACATACCAATAAAATGATCTCAACAATGATGACACACAATTTAACGCAAGCACTGTAAACCCAATTTTGAGCTCACGTTGACAGGTTCAAGGACACAGGACTTACAATTACTGCACTTGATCAATTGCTTGCAGTTACAGGACAATGTAATTAAGTGATGCTTTAAACTACGTCATAGTTGCATTAACGATAATGCAAGTAAAGTCAGTTCTGATAATGGAGGCCCATTCATGTAAAAGTAAAGAACAGATAACTCAACGCGAAGCAAGACCTATTCTCATAAAGAAATATCTTATACAGAGTTTATTCATTCCCACATTGTGCTACCAATGCCAAACATGGTCACTTACGACTAAGCATGAAGGAAACTGCGTCGCCACAGAGATGAGATGTCTGGGAAAAGCGTTTGGTGTGATCAGAAAAGACAGAACCAGAAATTACATAAAAAGATAGAGACGAGAGTAGGAATTGAACTAATCATGAGCCGCATACAGAAACAACAAGCAAAATGGTTTGTACATACAGCAAGAAGTCGTGTGATCCCTTATTTGCAAAAAGCATATATTAAGATAAAGAGGCAGGCCCACAGTAAGATTATCAACATCATCATGTGCCATACCGATTGGCGAAGGCGATCATGTCCTTCCAAGAATTTCTGTCCACAGTGCATTTTATCAATCTTCTTGTTGACTGTTTTCTATGCCACGTCACTAAGTTTTCTAGAAACCTCTCTTTTTGTCGCCCGTTGTATCCTCTATTTTGCCAGTTGTAATCTAGTATTCCAATTTTCCCCTTTTTATGACATGCCCGAAAAATGTTTTTTTTCCCTTTATCATGTTTTTTAAGAGCTCCCTTTTTGTGTTGGCCTCTTTGAGAATTTCGTTATCGATATTTTGTGCTGCTCATAAAATTCTAAACAATCTGCATTTGTGTGTCTACTGTCCATGATTCGCGTCCACAGGCCAAAATTGGCTTTATATAACACCGATGAACTCCCTCATTTCTATTGACATAGGTTTGTTGCACAAGATGTTTTTCATTTTCTGAATGTTCTGTGCGAATGCGAATGTCTCATAAGCTGTTTTCGATGGCGTAATTGTGAAGGGCAGCAAAAAAATATGCCAAAAAGGGTGGGGGCGAGGACACGTGTCGATGCTCAGAAGCTGACGGCTAAGATTACTGGGGTACGTCCAGCGAATGGAAGAAAACCGCATCCCCAAACAAATACTATATGGTAAACTAATACACAGAAAAAGACAAATCGGCAGGCTCAAAGTACGATATAGAGATATTTGTAAATCATCTCTGAATGACTTCTCCATCTGTGAAAATGACTGGGAACATCTGGAAAGTGATCGCACATCATGGAGAACCTGTATACGGAATAACATAACATCATTTGAGGTTGAGCTAAGGCAAAACATGGAAGAGAAAAGACTAGTGAAAAAGGATGGAAAACCCTGTGGATCAGTGAGCTTGACTTGTTCATTCTGTGACCGCATGTGTTTGTCAAACATTGGTAGAAACAGCCACGAGAGAAGCTCGTTAAGTTTGACAAAAACAAAAGTTAAAAAAAAAAAAAACAATAAATAAATAAAATACACAATAACCTTCACTAAATCGACTGATAAGACGGAAAGGGCCATATAGCATCTTTCGTCTGATGTTATAATTTGAAGTTATAATTTGAAGTCCAAGTGTATTATTATGATTAAAATTATGATGGATAGACAAAATCAAATAAATGCCACAACAACATCCATTGAAAATAATTGAAGCGTCCAAAAAGGGCGAGAACTAGAATTGTATATCTTACTCGACACCCGAAAGGGTACAGGAGGAAAGAAAGAAAGAAAGAAAGAAAGAAAGAAAGAAAGAAAGAAAGAAAGAAAGAAAGAAAGAAAGAAAGAAAGAAAGAAAGAAAGAAGCTAAAATAAAAAACGAGAACTTTCTGAACGAGGCAGATATCGTGAACAACCTCAGAGATATAGTTAGAATGATGAGCTTTGAAAGTAGCGAAACTGCATCGCTATCTAACTAGAGGTGAATATTAGCATTGACTGAACAGAGATATTGGTAGAATGAAGAGCTTTGAAAGTAGCGAAACTGTATCGCTATCTAACTAGAGGTGAATATTAGCATTGACTGAACAGAGATATTGGTAGAATGAAGAGCTTTGAAAGTAGCGAAACTGTATCGCTATCTAACTAGAGGTGAATATTAGCATTGACTGAACAGAGATATTGGTAGAATGAAGAGCTTTGAAAGTAGCGAAACTGTATCGCTATCTAACTAGAGGTGAATATTAGCATTGACTGAACAGAGATATTGGTAGAATGAAGAGCTTTGAAAGTAGCGAAACTGCATCGCTATTTAACTAGAGGTGAATATTAGCATTGACTGAACAGAGATATATTCTAGACGAAGCACTGGCACAGTTAATTGTGCTTGCTGATGAACATGAAATTTGTGTCCGTCCAATATTTATATTTCTTATAATTACTCATTTACTCTCCTACTCATTTCTCATTTCTTCTGTTTTTTGTGTTTTTTTTAATCTCTAGCACCCCTCCCCCTTTCTTTCCACCCTTGTCTATCTAACACCTTATAATTTGTCTGCTAAATACTACCTGTCCACCCACCCTCCAAGTGGACTTTTCTTTTACTATAACATTTTTGGTGGACACATAGTTTCATTATGTAATAAACACAGCATTAAATTGTTTTTTTTTTCCTTAGAGACTAGGAACTGAATTTTGCGTGTTAATCTATATTTCACTGGCCGCCGTGTGCACAGGGGTCACTCGCCGCACAGGCAGATAACTCTGACTTCGGAGGTACTCATATTTTCCGTCGATGAGTAATTGACGTTTTCAAGCCGGGCCTCGCTGCTGTGACCAGGGGTGGTTGCCGCAATGAGAAATCATAAATTAAAATCCCAACCTGTGTAGCCGGGATTTGAACCCACAACCTCTCTGTCTCGAGGCCGCTGTCTTGCCTCGAGAACAACCAGACCCCTTGAAATGAAATTAATATCGATCAATGGAATGTTATCGTCACCTACTTAAATAAAGGCAATCTATAATTCCTCTTAATGCTTCTCTTCCCAGGACTCTTTGGAGACGCAAGGAACTTAATAGCCCTTATCGCCGACTCCAAATCCTGAAGAAGACAGTTGTGGCTAATAAGCCATGTCTTACAAATGCGTTTCCTGAATGGATACAAATCGAAGTGGACATTATCTGGTAGTTAATGTTTTGGAACAAAGTACTCACAAATATATTTCTAAAGTCACATAACTCTAAAGTATGTATCATATGACATTGTATTCATTCAAAAATATGTCTTTCTTGATATAATTTTTTTTTAAAATTCACATAAAAATGTATCAAAGACATATCTTGTTTGCTACGTTTTACTCTGAAGCATATTTAACAAAACAACAAATGAAAGAAACACTATCTAATAATTTATTGGTGTTTGCTAGACACATTACTTCATGGCAACGCCATTTTCTAACAGTCAATAGTATTGTTATCACCCCCAAGTGATATATTTACTTTTTCTTTCGTTTTAGAGATTCCATAACGCTTACGAATTTACATAAATAGTGACTGAACAGGTCATCAGCGCTGCATATAGAATAGCTCTCTATAAGTGTTCATATCTACTTCTCGCTATCTCCCTCAACATTTAGCGACTATGAACCCCCAGTTCTGCGTTGATTTACTGCATCTCCATGCACGGCGCTCTTGTCTAGCATAGTCCTTTTTGATATAATGATTTTGCAGCCTATTCAAAGTAGTAAATTTACATTTATTGTCTAGATCATTTACTTATCCTGCCTTCTCGAGAGCATTTAGAATGTTAGTCTGGCCCTTTGGTTAGATCATTTACTTATCCTGCCTTCTCGAGAGCATTTAGAATGTTAGTCTGGCCCATTGTTTATATCATTTACTTATCCTGCTTTCTCGAGAGCATTTAGGATGTCAATCTGGCCCATTGTTTGGATGATTTACTTATCCTGCCTTCTTGAGAGCATTAAGAATGTCAGTCTGGTCAATTGTTTTGATCATTTACTTATCCTGCCTTCTCGAGAGCATTTAGAATGTCAGTCTGGCCCATTGTTTTGATCATTTACTTATCTTGCCTTTTTGAGAGCATTTAAAATGTCAGCCTGGTCCATTGTTTTGATCATTTACTTATCCTGCCTTCTCGAGAGCATTTAGAATGTCAATCTGACCCATTGTTTTGATCATTTACTTATCCTGCCTTCTTGAAAACATTTAGAATGTCAGCCTGGTCCATTGACTGGATCATTTACTTATCCTGGCTTCTTGAGAACATTTAGAATGTCAGCCTGGCCCATTGTCTAGATAATTTACTCATCCTGCTTTTTGAGAGCATTTGGAATGTCAGTCCGGCCAATTGTCTAGTTCATTTACTTATCCTGGCTTCTTGAGAGCATTTAGAATGTCATCCTGGTCCATTGTTTTGATCATTTACTTATCCTGCCTTCTTGAGAACATTTAGAATGTCAGTCCGGCCAATTGTCTAGTTCATTTACTTATCCTGGCTTATTGAGAGCATTTAGAATGTCATCCTGGTCCATTGTTTTGATCATTTACTTATTCTGCCTTCTTGAGAACATTTAGAATGTCAGTCCGGCCAATTGTCCACTTCACATAACCGCCACCCTTGCACACACTCTCTGCTCGTTATTTCATATTAATTCAAGTGTTCTAGTACAAGAATGAAGCAGAATTTGTTTCGAAATAGACAGTTCTTTAATTATCTTTTGTTGGTGGTGATTTCTCTTTGAATGCTGTAGAATGTCTGTCATATATCATCACTATCAAATACCTTTAGAGCCGTTACCGGCCCATAGGGCGTAGACCAAGATACTCTTTCTCTTATCTGAATTTTTTGTTCTAGCAGTTTTCAATTCTTTTAAAGATATTTTATTAAATCTAGCCATTTGTTTCTGTTCTGTGCAAGCAACTCTATCTCATAGAGTGAGCCGATTCCTGCTGCTCTTGCCTCTCTCATCAATGTTCTTCTCAGTGTCTCTCTGGGTCTTCCTCTTTTCCTCTTACCTGTTGTTTCCCACATGAATGCTTGCTTTGCTATTCGGTTATTATTATCTCTTCTCATCACATGTCGAACATATGACCGTCGTCTTTTCTTTATTACTGAAGATATTAGTGGTTGATTGGCAATTTCTCTAATTTCCTCGTTTGTTTTGAATTGGTTCCACGCTATATCAAGTATTTTCCTTTGACATTTATTTTCGAATGCGTTCAACTTTGTTTCTATGTCTCTTGTTGTTTTCCAGCTTTCACACGCATACGTAAGGGTTGATAGTACATTTGATTAGAATAGCCTAAGTTTTGTGTTTGTCCTAATGAGTTCTGAAAGACATTGCTGCTTTAGCTCTTCTGATTCTAATTTCTTTGCTTGTATCCCCTTCTCGATCAATGTGACTTCCACGATAGATAAAGTGATCGATCTCTTCCACTGGTTTAATTATACCTGTCTATTTGAATACCTGTCACCGTATAATAAATGTGTATCTTCGGCCTCTGAGTTTCCCTTTACAATATTTATGTTTATTTATTATTGCTATAAAAAAAAAATAAAGAGCCCCGTCACGCCAAGTGGCGTGTAGGGAAAATCGTGTTAGTGACCATAAATTGTACAGACCTTCGGCACATGATTTTTTAGGCTGGGAACATCCACTACATATTTTATGATACAGAGTTTAGATATTTTCATAATTATTATACATAGATCATAACACGACGTACTAACAATGTCTTGGCATTGTCGCCTGGTTTTCCCTTTTGTTTTAAATACACTGCAGTTAGTTATTGTTGTTTCCTTGTCATCTCTCTCTATCACTCGTTTTACTTCCACTATTTTGTCTTTGCTTACTTTAGAATGGTGTTTGCCTATTGTGTTGATCTTTGACTAATTTTTTTTTACCTGATGAAGGTCTTTGCCGAAACGTCGTTGTTTGTCTCTTCTCTCTAATATTTAGCTGCTAAATAAAATGTCATGCTTATTTTACAATTCCTGGTTTAGATTGACGCTTCCAGAAATCGTACAAGAGCTTCATAATCAAAGGTCTTATTTATGTTGCCATCACTGACAATGAGAAAGAAAAACACGTTTGTTCATTTATTCTATCTACGTTTAATCCTTTCCTGTGTCTAATAATGACTAATCATATTTCATGCTGGCCTCGGTAGCCTAGTTGGGACAAACACCCGCCTGGGCTACTAAAATTCGGACAACCCGTGTTCGATTCTCGCTGGAAGCAGTGTGAATTGTACCCGTGGTTGAAAAAAAAATACTCCCGCGGTCGACCCAGCCGCTGGCAGAAATGAGTACCATTGTAGTACTCTGGGAATGTGAGGAATGCCGCCTCGCATCGTGAGTTTTGATGCTTGAAGCGACACTGTCCAGAAGTCTCCGAAAACTTCTGAATAGGCGACCGAGCACATATGGGTGAAAACTCGCGTGTTAGGACGCCGATTCAAGTCTTGTACTTTACCTTTAATCCTTTCCTTAATGTTTGTTTGTCTCTCTCTGTCTGGCATTTGTTTATTCAGGGCTTCTTTTTTAAACTGGAACTCTTTCATTCTATTCCATAAACGGAGAAAATCATGATATGCCAGTTTAGAAGCTCTGATGTAACTAACATTTGTCATCCAGATAAATTGGCAACACTGTGTCAGACCTTCCTGCGGGCACCGGGTGACAAAATAAAACACGGCAGACCAAAATAAGTTCTTATTCTGCGATAAACAATTAATAGTGAGGGCTGAACTATAGGAAAAGAACGGAACAATACCAGATCTATCAGTGAATCACCACACATGAAGAGTTATAATGTCTGCCCTGTCTATGCGTCGTCTTTGTCCGAGAAGATCTAACTGCCATGGTAACGTTAATTCGATCACTATTGAATACTAAGGGCAGAATTCCCCCTACAGAAAAGACAATCTGCTGCCTTGCAAGAAGACTGTGGACAATCAAAGGCTAAGGAAAGCAAACCTGAATAAAATGCTGGCTGAAATCGGATGCACTGGGCTACTGGAGTAGAACACAGTGCACCTTTTTAACAGGTATCGCTTAAACAGACAGCTGACTTCAAGAGAGAGTCTGGAATCCTATTCTGATTGAACTTGATCGCAGAGAGAGAGAGAGAGATAGAGAGAGAACACTCTCCAGTCGATCAATTAGTAGTTTAAAAAATAGTTAGTTGTTGGGTCCTAGAGTTAGTAAAAGAAAAAAAAAGTAAAGAGCCCCCGTCACGCCAAATGGCGTATAGGGAATATTGTGTTAGTGACCATACAATTTACAGACCGTCAGCACATGATTTTTGGGGTAATGTGGTCGGAATTAGGTCCTTGCCGCTTTATTTTCCCAGAAAAAATCCGGTACCCATTTAATGCTGGGTGAAACCGGAAGCCGTCGGTTGGGATCGAACCCTACCTCTTGTCCTTTGTAGTCCAGTTCACTAACCACTGAGCCATCGCGGCTCCCTGGTCCTAGAGTTAGGGAAAGAAATAAAAGTGAGAAATAGCACAGTTAGCCCTTGTGCCCCGAATTGTTGTGACTTAAAACTATGGCATTTAAACAACAATAATGAAGGATATAGCTTAAGGATATCAGATAAGAGGAGACCAGCGGCGGATATTCGGAGGAATCAATGGAGGCCACGACTCTCTAATGTTGAATTAGAAAAAATAACACAATCACATTCCAGCTCAATGAATTAAATGTCAATGTACAACCAGCGACGGTATTCCCTAGTATAGTCGGGATGGATGTACTTCAAATAACTAAAGCCGTTACTAATAAACAGACTTCAATGTCAATGGTGGTCAAACTCACTACAGCCAGCGGAACGACATCTAACGACCTTGCAAGGTGTATGATAACTAGGTATGCCATTCTAACAATTACCTTCCCGTTTCCATAGTAACCAAAGAACAATAAATCGGATGACGTTCTATCTTTTTATTAAAACATTAGAAGTAGTATTAAATTAATGGAATCAGTTTCATTGCAGTCGGGACATCCCCATATCCGCTTCACCGCCCGTCCCGTGATTGTAACTCCTCAGTATCTCATATACATCATTGTCCCACCCATTATCTTCTTCCCTATCGATAAGGATGTTGTTGCTGTTAATGCTTGGGAGTTAAAACCTCTGCAACACAGGCGACGATTCCAGTTGACTTCCATCGAATAAAACCACTTACAAACGCATGATACCTTCAAATAACAATAAACAAAGATAAAAAAAAACTGAAAAAAAGGTAATTTAATAAACCTCAAAACCATGTTTTTTAAATAATTTATAATGCAGATAATTTTGATAAAATGATGTAATTATAATGATGTTAATTTAAGGCAATAGTTGAAGGAACTATTTTACATAGCGCAAATTGCAGTAATGTTTATGTCGCAAATGATCAGGTTAAAGGTCACCCGCAAAGTTCGGTCTCATGTTTTAAACTCACTGTCCGCCGCTGGAGGTGACTCACAAACGAAGACGCCAAGATAGCAATTATTTTTGCCCTACAGAAAACACTCAGAAAGAGCCCAGCCGGTTGGACAACGTGGAAACAGCAACGCCTGTCTCTTTGGCTGTCAGTTGATGATGATTAATACAATGAGGTTGAAACATCTTATACCACACTCCCTCATTTAGCTTTTCAATTTATTAAAGAAATTATCTTTAAGGGAGTACTAAATATGTTCAACGTATGAATGACGACACGTACTGTTTGAACTATGAAACACTGCACTCAGTTAAGTCCCGCCACTTCTTTAGATTTGTTTATCTCTATTATGAGGAAGATCTATGAAATCCAATTTGGACAATGAAAACAAGGAAAATAGTTCTTAAATGCTATGTAGAACCAATCTTAACATATGGAAGTGAATTATAGACAATAAGACAATAAACAAGGAAATTACTGGAGACTGTAGAATTGTGGTTTTATAGAAGAATGTTGAGAATGCCATGGACAGCTAAGAAGAGTAATGAAAATGTTCTGAAAAAGGTAAACGCAAAAGGAGATCTAATTTCCAATATTAGGAAGAAACAATCATCATTTTTTGGCCTTGTAATGAGAAGGAAACAGCTGGAATATATTTTGATAACCGGGAAAACTGAGGTACGAAGAGATAAAGGCAAGCAATGAGGAAAGATACCAGACAGCTTAAGAGAATGGCTTTCAGAAGGTCAACAACAGAAATGATAAATAACTGTCGAGATGGAGAGCTGTGGAGAGACACGATCACCAATGTCAGCAGTCATGGCACTTGATGATGATGATATCTATTACTTAATTACTCCATAGCAGCATATCTACTAAGATATTCTTTTAATTATAACAACAATTACTTACTTTAAATTTACTGGAGCGTCATCGGTAGAGGCACAATACGCTGTTAGTGAAATCAACATCACGAACACTATCAACATCATGTCTGTTACACTGTTGGAATCTGTTAATGGATAAGAGAACACAATACATCAACAACATGTATATGGTATTGCGTATGTGGACGACGAGATCAGGGTTAAACCAAACAGAAGGTGGTTTCAAGACATCATAGAGACATCGGACCTCACAGCAGAAAATGTGAGTTGTCTGGATATAGACACAGGCTTCTTTCATATGGGCTGCAATGAAAGCAGCGTTCTGTGCTGAGTCTGTCCATAGACATTCTTCCAGACTAACTGTAATGAATGCAATATTTTGTGGGATCTCTAACTGGAGACATATATTCGTTCAAGCTGACTGTGCTCGATGGAACGTTCTTTTGGGAGGTTTGGCTAGTGGGATAAATTATTCCAGACGAGCTGTGGTGTATGCCACGTTCTGTGGGAGGTCTTGCTACAAACAGAGATTTTTTCATAAGGGTTCTGTGGTGAATGCAACGTTCTGTGGCATATCTGGCTGGAGAAATTTGTTCTTTCAGACGTGATTTTTTTAGTGCAATGTTCTCTTGGAGGTCCGGTCAGAGAAAGATACTCTATAAGACGGGCTGTAGTACTTGCAACGTTCTGTAGGATGTCTGGTCAGAGAAAGATACTCTATAAGACGGCCTGTAGTGCTTGCAACGTTCTGTGGGATGTCTGGTTAGAGAAAGATACTCTATAAGGCGGGCTTCAGTGCTTGCAACGTTCTGTAGGATGTCTGGTTAGAGAAAGATACTCTATAAGACGGGATGTAGTGCTTGCAACGTTCTGTAGGATGTCTGGTCAGAGAAAGATACTCAATAAGATGGGCTGTAGTCCTTGCAACGTTCTGTAGGCGGGCTGTAATGCTTGCAACGTTCTGTGGGATGTCTGGTCAGAGAAAGATACTCTATAAGGCGGGCTGTAATGCTTGCAACGTTCTATAGGATGTCAGGTCAGAGAAAGATACTCTATAAGGCGGGCTGTAGTGCTTGCAACGTTCTATGGGATGTCTGGTTAGAGAAAGATACACTATAAGGCGGGCAGCATTGCTTGCAACGTTCTGTAGGATGTCTGGTTAGAGAAAGATACTCTATAAGACGGGATGTAGTGTTTGCAACGTTCTGTGGGATGTCTGGTCAGAGAAAGATACTTTATAAGACGGGCTGTAGTGCTTTCAACGTTCTGTAGGATGTCAGGTCAAAGAAAGATACTCTATAAGGCGGGCTGTAATGCTTGCAACGTTCTGTAGGATGTCAGGTCAGAGGAAGATACTCTATAAGACGGGCTGTAGTGCTTGCAACATTCTATGGGATGTCTGGTCAGAGAAAGATACTCTATAAGGCGGGCTGTAGTGCTTGCAACGTTCTGTGGGATGTCTGGTTAGAGAAAGATACACTATAAGGCGGGCTGCATTGCTTGCAACGTTCTGTAGGATGTCTGGTTAGAGAAAGATACTCTATAAGACGGGATGTAGTGTTTGCAACGTTCTGTGGGATGTCAGGTCAGAGAAAGTTACTCTATAAGACGGGCTGTAGTGTTAGCAACGTTCTGTAGGATGTCAAGTCAGAGAAAGATACTCTATAAGACGGGCTGTAGTGCTTGTAAAGTTCTGTAGGATATCAGGTTAGAGAAAGATACTCTATAAGACGGGCTGTAGTGCTTGAAAGTTCTATGGGATGTCTGGTCAGAGAAAGATACTCTATAAGACGGGCTGTAGTGCTTGAAACGTTCTGTGGGATGTCAGGTCAGAGAACGATACTCTATAAGGCGGGCTGTAGTGCTTGCAACGTTCTGTAGGATGTCTGGTCATAGAAAGATACTCTATAAGGCGGGCTGTAGTGCTTGCAACGTTCTGCAGGATATCAGGTCAGAGAAAGATACTCTATAAGACGGGCTGTAGTGCTTGCAACGTTCTGTAGGATGTCAGGTCAGAGAAATATACTCTATAAGACGGGCTGTAGTGCTTGCAACGTTCTATGGGATGTCTGGTCAGAGAAAGATACTCTATAAGACGGGCTGTAGTGCTTGCAACGTTCTGTGGGATGTCTGGTTAGAGAAAGATATTCTAATAAGACGGACTGTACTGAATGGAACTTTCTGTGGAATATCTGGCAAGAGACAAATATTCTTTCAGACGAGCTGTAGTGAAAGCAGCGTCCCATGGGTTGTCTGCTTAGAGACAATTGTTCTTCCAGACAAGCTATAATAAACGCAACCATCCTGTTCTCAAGATCTCGCTAGAGACAAATATTCTTTCAGACGGTATGTAATTATAGCTCGTTTCAAATCACGTGCCCAACTTCAAAACACTATTACTCAGTAACCGTTTGTTAAAAACTGTTGAAATTTTCCAAATGTTATTAGAATGCAAAAGACCCTTTAAATGTATATTTAACAAATATCTTGCAGCTGCAGTTTTCTTAAAGCGGCGAATTTCTTTGATGTTTGTCAAAATTGTAAATTGTGAACCCCTAAATAATAGAAATTACCGTAGTTGCTGGTCTATGATTAATTTTCACTAGGTAAAGGCGTGGCCGTAATGGGGAAATAACTGAATACGACAAAACACCAGGAGAATTATTGTCTTCTCAGTTAGAGGACGGACAATAATATCAAGGTATACCTGTATGTCCAATTTTCATAGTTGTGTGGTCCTGAAAAGGACCGTTTGTTGAACTAATTTAAGGTAATATAGGGGCCAACATTGTGGGGGCTATATACTTTCATTCTGAATCAGACGAGTCTAAAAGATTAATAACTGTTTGTGGTTGAACATTCCACAAACCATCATTTTTCCAATATTCCTCTTCCTGTTTTAAGACGTGGTCTTCACATTTAGCCCAATAATCTTTGTTTATATTTAATAAAACGAGATTAGCAAGAGTCTTTACATCGCATATTTTGAATGTTGTATTTTCATCTGCCACTTGTCCTTTTAATTGTGCCCAGATTAGTTCAATTGGATTTAAATGATCATGGTAAGGTGGCAGCCTCTAACTTATATAACCGTGCTTTTGGATAATCTTATCTATTTGAAAAATCTTTGTTCTTTGTTTTTGCTTTACTAGAGATAGTAATTCAGGTTTTAAGTACATGTTATTAAATTGTATGTGCTCCTTTGTGAGTCATATCTTAATAGCATCTTTTGTACTGGATGACGTCGGGACTTTATCTTCAAGTGCAACAATGTTGTGGTACGCTACATTGTCCATTATTAGGCAAGATGGTCGATCTAGTGATGGGAGAACAGAATTTTCAATCCAATGTCTAAATATGTGACCATTCATCTCAGAGTGATAATCCCGATTGTCTATGGATTTTGAAAGAAAAACGAGCTCTGCATTCTGTATTAGTCCATGTTGTCGACTACCTGCATGAGCAATTATCAAGCACTGTCCTTTGCTGCTAGGTATTAATCTCTTAATCTTTCCATCTGATGACTGCCATTCCCTTTGGTTAGTGTGGTGAGCATTGATCCATGTTTCATCCAAGTACACAATATCATAACCTTGCTTGCGCACCTCTTTTACTTCACGTAAGTACTTGCTTCTCATGACTACTATATGTGGCTTCTCACAGATGATGTTTCGTCCATTGGAATACTTTCTGAATGTAAAGCCTGCAGCTCTCACATTCCTCCATAATGTAGACTGATATTTCAATACTGTTGTTCTTTTTCAGCGATACTTTTAATTTTCTTATTGTAACAGTTTCATTCATACCCAACATTTTGCGAATTTCACTTCTAATAAGTTCACTGTCGAAATTATCCAACATTTTTGCTCTTCCTTGTGATTTTGTATATTTTGAACATTGACGGTCACGTGCTTGAATCCAGCGATTAAATGACCGTTTAGATAAATCCAAAATGTGTCTTGTCCTATTCTCAGGATTTTCTAAAGAATGAAATAATCTTCCTCGTTTAGCCTCTTTGCAAAAATAGTCATACATTTTTATTGCGATGTTTTGTAAACTGCAGAATTTCATTTTAAGACTCATAATAAATGTTATCGTTCCACGTCTCCACCTCTGAAAGAACGGAAATGGAACACACAATTTCTCGTGTTTTTTACAAGTGTCTAATTGTGTCAAAAAACCACGACGAAAGCGAGCTGACGAACACGTCAATTTTACCGTGTATGGATTTTTACTCGCTATTTTTAACTTAAAATACTGTAAACATTAAGTTTTGACTACATCAATGGGTCGTTATAAATTTATATAAATCAAATAAGCAACAATAATAACCAAATGTTTTTTTAAAATGAAATTAATTCCCTGTTGGGTTCTAATCATTATAACTTTACATGCAAATTCTGAACAACTTACAACAAGCGGTTAAAAAGCTATCGATTTTAAAAGTTGGGCACGAGTTATGAAACAGGCTATAATGCAACGTTCTGTGCAAATTATGGCTTTCGCCACTCTTCTCCGTCTTACTGAGCTTGTACTCAACCTCAACACCTCTGAGTTCGATGGTAACTTTTATGACCAAGTTAGTGGAGTACCCATGGGCACCAAGATGGGACCCAGTCCTGCTTGCATATTTATGGGTTACCTTGAACACCAAATTCTCAATTCGTCGAGAAGGTCCCCTTCCCATCATATACCTCCGTTATAATGATGACTGCTTCAGACTCTACTGATCTACATGAGGACGACGTCCCCAAGTTTATCGACTACGTTGGTAGCTATTACAAAGTTATCAAGATCACATCCTGTATATCCACTTCCTCTGTTACCTTCCTAGATCTTATTGTTTCTTTTGGTATACTTCTGACTCCCACACCTCGGTATTTTATAAACCCACAGACGCCCATTGTTATCTTCCATATACTTCATCACATTCACCTTCTTTTCGTGATTCAATTCCGTTCTCACATTTATTGCATCATCGTCGCATCTGCCAGGAGGACCAATATTTCCTCCAACAGGCTCACCTCATGTTAGGTTTCTTCAGCCGCCGGCTTTATCCAGATTCGATCCTCCAGTCTGCCTTCAAGTGGGTCCTCCTTATCTCTCGTCCCGAGACACTCACTCCTTCCAACCGCCCCCCCCACCTCCTCTGAGAGAACAATACTCACCCTCACCTATCATCCTCACAACCTGGCCGCTGTGAAGGTACTTAACCTCTATCGTTCCATTCTCCACTCTGCTCCCACAACTCGTCTCTCTTTAGTGATCCCCCTAGGATCGCCTTCAAACGCGAAAGGAATTTGGGGGATATTCTAGTTAGGAGCCATCTCCCACTATCCAGCCATCAACACTTGGGTACGGTCCCTTGTGGTCGTAACTGCATCACCTGCGTCTATGTGATTCGCACTGACTCTGTTTTATTCCCTAACGAACGGTTTGAGATTAAGCATGGCTCACATGTGTGTGCCATAACATCATGTATGCCATCATATGCCAACGATGCCACATGATTTATATTGGCGAGTCTGGGAGACGATTATCGGAAAGATTTTATGAACATCTTTGAGATGTTCAACATAATACTGGCACTCCAGTGTCTTCCAATTTGAATTCATCAGACCACAAGGGCAAAGACGACATTCGCATCACTGGTATTGTCCTGGGCCACTCCGGCAAGCGTAGCCGGTTTGCTTTGGAGAATGGCCTTATGGTCCTATTTTGTTCGCTGACCCCACGTGTCATGAAAGTATCTCACTCGTATACATAGTCTCCCTTTAATTTCTCCTTCCCTATTGCTAGTCTTCTTTGTTGCCCATGTTTGGGTACTTTGGTCTATCCACTATGCCGTGCTATTCATAGTTCTCCTCCACTAGATCTCACAGCGATACTTAGATGGTCTCCTATATCTCGTCTGTCTATGCTACTTATTTTTCACGTGTTTCTTATTGTACCCCACCCTCAGACATATAATTCTTTCTGCCTTTCGAGTACCTGTCATTCTTCTGTACTATTCTTTCTCCTTTTTGTATGCACACCAACCTCGGTGCGTAGTCTTCTGGTTATGGGAGCGCTATGCGTACTTTTCTGCACATATATGATTGTCCTTGTATGGATTTGCATATGCATACGTGTGCTTATATGGATGTGTACGGGTATACTTGTATGCATATGTATATGTACATATATATATATATATATATATATATGTAGATACATATATGTATGTGTAGTTATGTTTGTAGATGTATATATGCGCTCTTTTGTGTGAGTGTATATATGTATGTGTGGCCCCTTAGATACTTATATACATTATCAGTGTCTTTGTAGTCTGGTAACCTAGACAATGTTCCCTCACTCCATATTTTAGAACCCTTACACTGTTTGACACCTTGACCATCGGGGTATCTACAGCGTACAACCGCGCGGATTCTCTCTCTTTCTCGTTCCGGCCACGGTCCACGACACTTGGAAGAAATTTTTCTTTTCTTAAACCAGTTTTAATTATTTTGTTTTTGATGTTTCATTACTAGTTAGCTATGCAGGATTAGTTTTATTTACTCTCATATCAGTGTGTGTGTGTGTTGTTTGTTTGTTCCTGCTGAAGGCATATTGAGCCGAAACGTCGTTCAAATTTGTGTCGTCTATTAATCACGTAAAGCTTTTACTATATTATTTTTTCTATATTTTTTTCAATTCTCCTCTATAATAAATGCGACTTTGTGTGGGAGGTCTTGCCAGTGAAATATATTCTTTCAGATTGGCTGTGATGTTGCTCAGTGGGTAGAGACAGATTCTTTTAATATGGGCTTTGGTGAGTGCAACGTTTTGTTGTATATCTGGCTAGAGACAATTGTTCTATCGGACGGACTGTGATGAATGCATTACTCTGTGGAAAGTCTAGCTAGAGACATATATTCTAAGTGGATTGTGATGAATATATCGTTCAGCTGGAGGTCTTACTAAAGTTATATATTGTTTCAGACAGTCTGTGATGAATGCATTTCTGAGAGAGGTCCGGTCATAAAAAGACGATCTTTCATACTCATCTTGATGAATGCAACGTTCTGTAGGAGATGTGGCTAGACACATAGATTCTTTTAGACGACTTTGATAAATTCAACGTTCTGTAGGAGATGTGGCTAGATACAGAGATTCTTTTAGACGACTTTGATAAATGCAACGTTCTGTAGGAGATGTGGCTAGATACAGAGATTCTTTTAGACGACTTTGATAAATGCAACGTTCTGTAGGAGATGTGGCTAGATACAGAGATTCTTTTAGACGACTTTGATAAATGCAACGTTCTGTGGGAGATGTGGCTAAATATTGAGATTCTTTTAGACGACTTTGATAAATGCAACGTTCTGTAGGAGATGTGGCTAGATACAGAGATTCTTTTAGACGACTTTGATAAATGCAACGTTCTGTGGGAGATGTGGCTAGATACAGAGATTCTTTTAGACGACTTTGATAAATGCAACGTTCTGTAGGAGATGTGGCTAGATACAGAGATTCTTTTAGACGACTTTGATAAATGCAACGTCCTGTAGGAGATGTGGCTAGATACAGAGATTCTTTTAGACGACTTTGATAAATGCAACGTTCTGTAGGAGATGTGGCTAGATACAGAGAATCTTTTAGACGACTTTGATAAATGCAACGTCCTGTGGAGAGATGTGGCTAGATACAGAGAATATTTTAGACTACTTTGATAAATGCAATGTTCTGCGGGAGATGTGGCTAGATACAGAGATTCTTTTAGACGATTTTGATAAATTCAACGTTCTGTGGGAGATGTGGCTAGATATGTAGATTCTTTTAGACTACTTTGATAAATTCAACGTTCTTGGGATATGTGGCTAGATACAGAGATTCTTTAAGACGACTTTGATAACGCAACGTTCTGTGGTAGATGTGGCTAGATACAGAGATTCTTTTAGACGACTTTGATAACGCAACGTTCTGTGGTAGATGTGGCTAGATACAGAGATTCTTTCAGACTACTTTGATGAATGCAACGTTCTGTGGGAGATGTAGCTAGATATAGACATTCTTTTAGACTACTTAGATAAATGCAACGTCCTGTAGGAGATGTGGCTAGATACAGAGATTCTTTTAGACTACTTTGATGAATGCAACGTCCTGTAGGAGATGTGGCTAGATGTAGAGATTTTTTTAGACTATTTTGATAAATGCAACGTCCTGTAGGAGATGTGGCTAGATATAGATTCTTTTAGACGACTTTGATAAATGCAACGTCCTGTAGGAGATGTGGCTAGATACAGAGTTACTTTTAGACGACTTTGATAAATGCAACGTTCTGTGTGAGATGTGGCTAGATATAGAGATTCTTTTAGACGACTTTGATAAATGCAACGTTCTGTAGGAGATGTGGCTAGATACAGAGATTCTTTTAGACGACTTTGATAAATGCAACGTTCTGTGGGAGATGTGGCTAAATATTGAGATTCTTTTAGACGACTTTGATAAATGCAACGTTCTGTAGGAGATGTGGCTAGATACAGAGATTCTTTTAGACGACTTTGATAAATGCAACGTTCTGTGGGAGATGTGGCTAGATACAGAGATTCTTTTAGACGACTTTGATAAATGCAACGTTCTGTAGGAGATGTGGCTAGATACAGAGATTCTTTTAGACGACTTTGATAAATGCAACGTCCTGTAGGAGATGTGGCTAGATACAGAGATTCTTTTAGACGACTTTGATAAATGCAACGTTCTGTAGGAGATGTGGCTAGATACAGAGAATCTTTTAGACGACATTGATAAATGCAACGTCCTGTGGGAGATGTGGCTAGATACAGAGAATATTTTAGACTACTTTGATAAATGCAATGTTCTGCGGGAGATGTGGCTAGATACAGAGATTCTTTGAGACGATTTTGATAAATTCAACGTTCTGTGGGAGATGTGGCTAGATATGTAGATTCTTTTAGACTACTTTGATAAATTCAACGTTCTTTGGGATATGTGGCTAGATACAGAGATTCTTTTAGACGACTTTGATAACGCAACGTTCTGTGGTAGATGTGGCTAGATACAGAGATTCTTTTATACGACTTTGATAACGCAACGTTCTGTGGTAGATGTGGCTAGATACAGAGATTCTTTCAGACTACTTTGATGAATGCAACGTTCTGTGGGAGATGTAGCTAGATATAGACATTCTTTTAGACTACTTTGATAAATGCAACGTCCTGTAGGAGATGTGGCTAGATACAGAGATTCTTTTAGACTACTTTGATGAATGCAACGTCCTGTAGGAGATGTGGCTAGATGTAGAGATTTTTTTAGACTATTTTGATAAATGCAACGTCCTGTAGGAGATGTGGCTAGATATAGATTGTTTTTGGTGGCTTTGATAAATGCAACGTCCTGTAGGAGATGTGGCTAGATACAGAGTTACTTTTAGACGAGTTTGATAAATGCAACGTTCTGTGTGAGATGTGGCTAGATATAGAGATTCTATTAGACGACTTTGATAAATGCAACGTCCTGTAGGAGATGTGGCTAGATACAGAGAATCTTTTAGACTACTTTGATAAATGCAACGTCCTGTAGGAGATGTGGCTAGATACAGAGATTCTTTTAGACTACTTTGATGAATGCAACGTCCTGTAGGAGATGTGGCTAGATGTAGAGATTTTTTAAGACTATTTTGATAAATGCAACGTCCTGTAGGAGATGTGGCTAGATATAGATTGTTTTTGGTGGCTTTGATAAATGCAACATCCTGTAGGAGATGTGGCTAGATACAGAGTTTCTTTTAGACGACTTTGATAGATGCAACGTTCTGTGTGAGATGTGGCTAGATATAGAGATTCTATTAGACGACTTTGATAAATGCAACGTCCCGTAGGAGATGTGGCTAGATATAGAGATTCATTTAGACGACTTTTATAAATGCAACGTTCTCCAAAGAACACGCATCATGATGGTTTCTATGGTTACATATAAATTGCAAATATCGTAATACAGACATAGCCCATAATTACATTAATATTGGGTCATGAAAATGTACGTTGTTCGAAAAGTTAAAAAATGAATGTCTTACCAATTGCTGTTTGCACGCATCAATACAATATTTGTAGTCACGTCAGACTTGATGGAACATATATAAGTAGAATAAACACTGTAACAATTATCATAAGGAGTAATGTAATAGTCTTAATAAAATATTGTGTAATTCTATTTTATTGTTTACCTCTCTAATGAATTGTGTTGGTTGTTAATCTGGGTTTTATCTGTGGTGGTCAGCCACGGTGTACGTGCCACGCGACGATCGGTTGTGGAGCTGTTCGTGTTTAAGGATTTAGAAGCCTTTTCGATTCGGTGGGAGGATTTAAACTACGAGCTTAATGATGTTACCAGCTGTTGTATTCTTTTTTACAACTTTTTGTTATTGAAAGGTGCACGTACTCTTGTAGCATGTGCAGGACTCACAACTGCGGATTGGAAAGTTGGGAGCAGCCACCGTGGTAGACTGGCGAGGTATAGAAGGTTGGAAAAGCGGTGAGCAGTTGGGAAGTGGCAAGGAGCCAAGAAGGGTCAACAAGACCTAGACATGAATGTCGACTGTTTTAAGACTTTAGCAAGCCAAGACAAAGGTGAGAAATGGTTCAGTGAGAGAGTGACCCAGGATAAATCACTTTAGTTACTATGGCAACTTCACAAGAATATGAAGGAGCAGTGAAAAATTATTGTGTTCGTCACTTCCAGAGCTTAGATCTTACCTGAAAGAGAAATTATGAAAATACGGGGGGAGGGGGGGGGGGGGTAAAGGGGTGCCTCGGTAGCCTACTTGGGAAAACCACCCGAATAGACTACCGACGTTCGGACAACCCGTGTTCGATTCTCGCTGGGAGCAGTGTGAGTTGTACTCGTGGTTGGAAAAAAAATATACCCCCACGGCCGACCCAGCCGTTGGCAGAAATGGGTACCAGGGTATTACCCTGGGAAGGTGAGGAATGTCGCCTCGCGTAGTGAGTTTCGATGCTTGAGGCGCCACTACCCAGAAATCTCCGAACATTTCTGGATAGGCGACCGAGCACATATGGGTGGAAGCTCGCGTGCTAAGATGCTGGTTCAAGTCTCCCTTTTTGTGTTGGCCTCTTAGAGAACCTCCTCATTGGTCTTTTTAGCTGTCCATGGAACTTTCAACATTCTTCTGAGAAATCCCATCTCTGTGGCCTCCAATCGTCTTTTCATTTGTTTGTCTACTGTCCATGATTCGCTTCCATATGTCAGAATTGGTTCTATATATCACCGATGAACTCTCTTTCTCATTTTTATTGACATAGATTTGTTCCATAAGATATTTTTCATTTTCTGAAATGCTATTTTGGCCTGAGCTATTCTGCTTTTTATTTTTGTGATGCATCTCCCATCTGATGTTATTATTGTGCCCAAGTATTTGAAACGTTGCACTTGTTTCAGATTTGTCTCGTTTATTTTTATACTGCATGATGGTGGTGATTGTTTCTTCGATATAACCATTACTTCTGTTTTCTTACTATTCAGACTGAGACCTTTCTTGTTGCTTTCTTTTACTATTATGTCTATCATTTCTTGTAGTTCGTTCTCTGTCTCTGCTATTAAGACTGTGTCATCGGCATATCGCAAATTATTTATGTTGTGACAGTTGACTTCAATTCCTTTTTGTCTACTATTGATCTCATAATATATTCGCTGTAAAGTGAAAACAATTCCGGTGACAGAACACAGCCTTGTCTGACTCCTTGTTTTATATATTGGAATTGTCCTGTTTGGTTGTTAATTCGTATAGCTGCTGTTTGTTGCCAGTACATGTTTTTTATGATTCGCAGATCCTTGCTATCAATGTTTAATTTCTCCAGCATATTGATTATTTCCACATGCTTTACCTTGGCAAATTCTTTCGTGTAGTCTATAAAGCACATATATAGATCTTTCTTTACCTCTATAGATCTTTCTATCAATGTTCTTAAGATATATATTGCATTATTGGTGCCCTTTCCTTCCACAAATCCACATTGTTCCTCACCTATTTCTGGTTTTATCTTGTTCCTTACACGTCTCATGATTATTCTTAGTAATATTTTAGTCATATGGCTCATGAGACTAATAGTGCGATGGTCTTCACAATCAGTGGCTCCTGACTTCTTCGGTATGAATACAAAGATAGATTTTAGTAGATCCTCGGGTATGAGTCCAGTGTTATATATGTCATTGAGTAATTTTGTTGTGACTTGTACTCCCAGCTCTCCTAATGCATTTATCTCATGATTGTTATATTGTCAGGACCTGGAACTTTACCTCTTTTCATGTATTGAATTGCGTCCTCCACTTCACTCTGCATTATTGGTGGCCCTATGTCTTCATTTGAATTGTTTAATTCTGGTCTTTCATCATCATAGAGTTGACTGATATATTCTGTCCATCTTTTCATTGTCTTCTCCTGTCCCATTATTATATTTCCTTCCTTTGATTTCACACATCCTGAAACTTTGACTTCTTTTCTTCCTGTTAATTCATTTAACTGATTGTGCATAAATTTTGAGTCTTTTTGTTGTTGTTTTTCCATTTCTTCACATTTCTGTTTTAACCATCCTTCCTTTGCTTCACTGCACTTGTCCCTTATGTATGTCATTAACTCTGTTCCCTTATGTATGTCATTAACTATATTCCCTTATGTATGTCATCACTGTCATCAACTCAGTTCCCTTATGTATGTCATTAACTCTGTTCCCTTATGTATGTCATTAACTATATTCCCTTATGTATGTCATTAACTCTGTTCCCTAATGTATGTCATTAACTATATTCCCTTATGTATGTCATTAACTATGTTCCCTTATGTATGTCATTAACTCTGTTCCCTAATGTATGTCATTAACTATATTCCCTAATGTATGTCATTAACTCTGTTCCCTTATGTATGTCATTAACTATATTCCCTTATGTATGTCATCACTGTCATCAACTCTGTTCCCTTATGTATGTCATTAACTCTGTTCCCTTATGTATGTCATTAACTATATTCCCTTATGTATGTCATTAACTCTGTTCCCTAATGTATGTCATTAACTATATTCCCTTATGTATGTCATTAACTATGTTCCCTTATGTATGTCATTAACTCTGTTCCCTAATGTATGTCATTAACTATATTCCCTAATGTATGTCATTAACTCTGTTCCCTTATGTATGTCATTAACTATATTCCCTTATGTATGTCATTAACTATGTTCCCTTATGTATGTCATTAACTCTGTTCCCTAATGTATGTCATTAACTATATTCCCTTATGTATGTCATTAACTATGTTCCCTTATGTATGTCATTAACTCTGTTCCCTAATGTATGTCATTAACTATATTCCCTAATGTATGTCATTAACTCTGTTCCCTTATGTATGTCATTAACTCTGTTCCCTAATGTATGTCATTAACTATGTTACCTATGTATGTCATTAACTCTGTTCCCTAATGTATGTCATTAACTATATTCTCTAATGTATGTCATTAACTCTGTTCCCTTATGTATGTCATTAACTATATTCACTTATGTATGTCATTAACTCTGTTCCCTAATGTATGTCATTAACTATATTCCCTTATGTATGTCATTAACTATGTTCCCTTATGTATGTCATTAACTCTGTTCCCTAATGTATGTCATTAACTATATTCCCTAATGTATGTCATTAACTCTGTTCCCTTATGTATGTCATTAACTATATTCCCTTATGTATGTCATTAACTATGTTCCCTTATGTATGTCATTAACTCTGTTCCCTAATGTATGTCATTAACTATATTCTCTAATGTATGTCATTAACTCTGTTCCCTTATGTATGTCATTAATTCTGTTCCCTAAAGTATGCCATGAACCACTTTTCATTGTATACGATGTGTATCTGCTTCTACTTATGGGAGTGTTTTTCTAAGGCAGTACTGCATATAAATGAGACAATATACAACACATGTACTATCTGTTTAGAATACTAAAAATAGGCCTGTCTCTATTCAAATTTATTATCTCAGTTTTTTCATTCGATTGATATAAACTCTGAACCATTGTGCATGTTATGACGTTAACTTATGCCGACCTACATGGCAAGGCAACTTAATTGTGTCTGTGGTGAAACTCATTGTAGAGTGCAAATCTAACGGTATTATTTTATCCATGTATGTGACAGCTTATGTCGTGTTATCGAAGGAAGGACTGAAGGAAGGAGGAATGAAGGAAGGGATGGAGGAAGGAAGGAAGGCAGGAAGGAAGGAAGGAAAAAGGAAGGATGGAAGGCATACAGGAAGAAAGGAAGGCAAGAAATAATGAATGATGGAAGGAATGAAGGAAGGAAGGAAGAAAGGAAGGAAAAAAGAATGAAAAAAGGAAGGAAGAAGGGAAGTAGGGATTTAGGCAGACAGGAAGAGAGGAAGGAAGGAAGGGATGAAGGAAGACACGGAGGCGGGAAGAAAGGAAGAAGAAAGGAAGGAAGGAAAGCAGAAAGGAAGTGAGGGAGGCAGGGAAATAAAGAGGAAGAAAGGGAGGGAGGGAGGGAAGGAGAAAAGGAAGGAGGGAGGAAGGAAAACGAAAAGGAAGGAATTAAGGAAAGAAGGAAGGAAAAGGAAAGGAAGGAGGCAGGAAGGAAGGAAGGGGATGAAGGAAGGAAGGAAGGAAGGAAGGAAGGAAGGAAGGAAGGAAGGAAGGAAGGAAGGAAGGAAGGAAGGAAGGAAGGAAGGAAGGAAGGAAGGAAGGAAGGAAGGGAGGGAGGGAGGAAGGAAGGAAGGGAGGGAGGGAGGGAGGGAGGGAGGAGGGAGGCAGGAAGGAAGGAAGGAAGGAAGGCAGGAAGGAAGGAAGGAAGGAAGGAAGGAAGGAAGGAAGGAAGGAAGGAAGGAGGGAGGGAGGGAGGGAGGAAGGAAGGAAGGAAGGGAGGGAGGGAGGAAGGGAGGGAGGGAGGGAGGGAGGCAGGAAGGAAGGAAGGAAGGAAGGAAGGAAGGAAGGAAGGAAGAAAGGAAGAAAGGAAGGAAGGAAGGAAGGAAGGAAGGAAGGAAGGAAGGAAGGAAGAAAGAAAGGAAGGAAGAAAGACAGGAAGAAAGAAGGAAGGAAGGAAGGAAGGAAGGAAGGAAGGAAGGAAGGAAGGAAGGAAGGAAGGAAGGAAGGAAGGAAGGAAGGAAGGAAGGAAGGAAGGAAGGAAGGAAGAAGGAAGGAAGGAAGGAAGGAAGGAAGGAAGAAGGAAGGAAGGAAGGAAGGAAGGAAGGAAGGAAGGAAGGAAGGAAGGAAGGAAGGAAGGAAGGAAGGAAGGAAGGAAGGAAGGAAGGAAGGAAGGAAGGAAGGAAGGAAGGAAGGAAGGAAGGAAAAGAATTAGAAAAATCTGTCACAATTAACTATAAAATACTTTTATCAAGAAATGTTATAACACAAATCTTGAGACTTAATTAATCAGCAGTGAAAATGCACCCTAAGGTTGTAATTTCGGATTCCTCAGCTGTCATTATGTAATCAATAAATGCGTTGATGCAACTAAGTGTAGTGTTGTTATTGCACTCTGTTATTATAAACCAAACCATTTCCAAATTATGTATTTCCATATAAGGAAAGCTCAAACGTTTTTCCCCACTTGCCACGTTATATTTATATTGGATATATACCGATCATTAAAACATACTGTTATTAAACTGGGTAAATGCGCATCAAGATGCATAAAAAGCTACCGGGCATTAGAGTCTAACAAATTATCGCCATGTAGCTAGATTACTGTGTTTATCCTTATATATTTTTGTGTTGCGGTTTGTTCTTGCTGAAGACCTTTTTGGTAAAATGTCGTTCTACTTTTGTTTTGTGACTCATCTTCGTAAATACCATACCACCTTTTCTTTTTTCAAAAATGTTCACTGTTATTAATCTTTTGTTTCTGAACATCTGCTGTTAATTTGTTATTTATGCAGTTCGTGTCTCTGATTCATCTCATTATTGCAGACAAATTATGTTGTTTTGTAATTAGAAAATAGTTATTCTCTTTCTTCTTCTTTCTTCTTCTTCTATCCTTCCTCTGCTGCCGTTGGCCTCGAGGGGAGAAACAATCTGCGATTCTTTGCTCTTCTGTTGGCCTCTTCTGATGTTATTCCTCCTAGTGACTCTAGTATTCCCTTTTTTTTATCTATTTCTCGGTCTTCCTCTTAATCTGGCGTTTTCGTAGCGTTTGTTTATGGCTCTTTGAGTCATTGTTAGTTCTTTTTGTCATGTTATGTGGCCGAACCAATTTATCTGTTGTTTCTTTATCTATTCGATTGCTGGTTTAATTTCGAGTTTCTTCCTCAGGTTAGTGTTTCTTATTCTATCCCTTAAGCTGTTTCCAACGTTATTCTTTGCTGAATAAGGTGAAATAGCTTTGAAATGAAGTAAAAATACACTTAACTCTGCAGCAATAACAGATATAACATTTAGACATTCCTTTTCTGTGACTTTTATTGATAATGGACTTTCAATCTAGAAATGCATTTTACAATTAGAGGCTCCAGAAGCATTTAAAAAAAAGGATTATTCTATACAAACATTGTAGGACTATTCTATACAAACATTGTAGGACAATTCCATATATACATTGTAGGACTATTCTATACAAACATTGTAGGACTATTCTATACATACATTAATGGACTATTCTATACATACATTGTAGGACTATTCGATACATACATTGCAGTACTATTCCATACATACATTGTAGTACAATTCTATAAATACATTGCAGGACTATTCTTTACATACATTGCAGGACTATTCTATACATGCATTGCAGGACTATTCTAAACATATATTGCAGGATTATTCTATACATACATTGTATGGTTATGATATATATATATATATATATATATATATACATTGTTGGACTATTCTATACATACATTCTTGTGCTATTCTCTCTCTCTCTCTCTATATATATATATATATATATATATATGTACAGTGTTTGGCTATTCTATATATATATATTGCAGAACTATTCTATACAAACATTGTAGGACTATTCTATATATACATTGTATTACTATACTATACATATATAAATATGATTATATATTGTATGTCTATTATATACATACATTGTAGGACTATTCTATACATACATTGTAGGACTATTCTATACATACATTGTAGGAATATTCTATATATATATACATATATAAATATAAATATATATATATATATATATAATTATATATACATATATATATATATACATGGTAGGACTAATCTATATATATATATTTATATATTGTAGGACTATTCTATACAAACATTGTAGGTCTATTATATATAAACATTGTAGGACGACTCTATACATACATTATAAGACTATTATATATATTTATATTTATATATATATATAAATATAAACATTTATGTATATATATATATATATATATATATATATATATATATATATATTTATATATATATATAAATTTAAATAAATATATACATTGTAGAACTATTCTATACAAACATTGTAAGACTATTCTATACATACATTGTAGGACTATTCTATACATACATTCTTGTGCTATTCTATATATATATATATATATGTAGACTATTAAATACATACATTGTAAGACTATTCTATACAAAAATTGTAGGACTATTTTATATATACATTGTAGGGTTATTCTATACAAACATTGTAGGACTATTCTATACATACATTGTAGGACTATTCTATATATTTATGTATAAATATAAATATATTATATCATATGACTATTCTATACATATATTGCAGGACTATTCTATACATACATTGTAGGATTATTCTATACATACATTGTTGACCTATTATATATATATATATATATATATATATATATATATATATATATTGTAGGTCTATTATATACATACATTGTAGGACTATTCTATACAAACATTGTATGCATATTCTATATATATACATATATAAATATAAATATATATATATGTATATATATATATATATATACATGGTAGGACTATTCTATACATACATTGTAAGACTATTCTATATATATATATTTATACATTGTTGGACTATTCTATACATACATTGTTGTGCTATTCTCTCTCTCTCTCTCTCTCTATATATATATATATATATATATATATATATATATATATATACAGTGTTGAGCTAGTCTATATATATAAACGTTGTAGGACTATTCTATACATACATTGTATGACTATTCTATACAATCATTGTATGAATATTATATATATATACATATATAAATATGAATATATATATATATATATATATATATGTATATATATATATATACACATGGTTGGACTACTCTATACATACATTGTAAGACTATTCTATATATATATATCTATATATTGTAGGACTATTCTATACAAACATTGTAGGTCTATTCTATAAAAACATTGTAGGACGATTCTATACATACATTATTAGACTATTATATATATATATGTATATATATATATATAAATATATATATATATATATATACATTGTAGGACTATTCTATACAAACATTGTAGGACTATTCTATATATACATTGTAGGACTATTCAATACAAACATCGTAGGACTATTATATACATACATTGTAGGGTTGTTAAATATATATATATATATAAAATACATTGTAGGACTATTCTATACATACATTGTAGGTCTTTTATATAGATACATTGGAGGACTATTCTACACAAACATTGTAGGACAATTCTATACATACATTGTAGAACTATTCTATACAAACATTGTAGGACTATTCTATACATACATTGTAGGACTATTCTATATATTTATGTATAAATATAAATATATTATATCATATGACTATTCTATACATACAATGCAGGACTATTCTATACATACATTGCAGGACTATTCTATACATACATTGCAGGACTATTCTATATATACATTGGAGGAATATTCTATACATAAATTGCAGGACTATTCTATACATACATTGTAGGGTTATTCTATACATACATTGTCGGACTATTCTATACATACATTGTAGGACTATTCTATATGTACATTGCAGGACTATTCCATACATACATTGTAGCACTATTCTATACATACATTGTAGGACTATTCTATACATACATTATAGGACTATTCTATACTTACATTGCAGGACTATTCTATACATATATTGCAGGACTATTCTATACATACATTACAGGGTTATTCTATACATACATTGTAGGGCTATTCTATACATACATTGTAGGACTATTCTATACATAAATTATATGACTATTCTATACATACAATGCAGTACTATTCTATACATACATTATAGGACTATTCTATACATACATTGCAGGACTATTCTATACATACATTGTAGGACTATTCTATACATACATTGTAGGACTATTCTATACATACATTTTATGACTATTCTATACATACAATGCAGGACTATTCTATACATACATTGTAGGACTATTCTATACATACATTGTAGGACTATTCTATACATACATTTTATGACTATTCTATACATACAATGCAGGACTATTCTATAAATACATTGTAGGACTATTCTATACATACATTGCAGGACTATTCTATGCATACTTTGTAGGACTATTCTATATATTTATATATCTATATATATATATATACATTGTAGTACTATTCAATACATACATTGTAGAGCTGTTATATATATATATATATATATATATATATATATATATATATATATATATATATATAAATATATACATTGTAGAACTATTCTATTCATACATTGTAGAACTATTCTATAGACCATAACATTGTAGGACTATTCTATATAAACATTGTAGGACGATTCTATACATATAATGTAAGACTATTATATATATATATATATATATATATATATATATTATATACATTGTAGGACTATTCTATACATACATTGCAGGACTATTCTAAACATACATTGCAGGATTATTCTATATATTTATATATATATATATATATATATATATAAATATATATATACATACATTGTAGGACAATTCTATAAATACATTGCAGGACTATTCTTTTCATACATTGCAGGACTATTCTATACATACATTGCAGGACTATTGTAAACATACATTGCAGGATTATTCTATATATTTATATACATATATATATATATATATATATATATATATATATATATATACATACACTGTAGGACTATTCTATACATACATTGTAGAGCTGTTATATATATATATATATATATATATATATATATATATAAATATAAATAAATATATACATTGTAGGACTATTCTATTCATACATTGTAGAACTATTCTATACAAACATTGTAGGACTATTATATACATACATTGTAGGACTATTCTATATATATATATATATATATATATATAAATATATATATATATATATATATACATTGTAGGACTATTTTCTATACATACTATGTAAGACTATTCTATATATATATATATATTGTTGGACTATTCTATACATTCATTGAAGGGCTATTCTATACAAACATTTTGGGACTATTCTATACAAACAATGTAGGACTATTCTACACATACATTAAACGACTATTCGATACATACATTGTAGGGCACTAGAAAAGTCAGCCCCTGGACAGTCTAGAGGTAAGACGTCAGCTACTGTACAGTCTAGAGGTATGACGTCAGCTACTGTACAGTCTAGAGGTATGATGTCATCTACTGGACAGTCTAGAAAAGTTAGCACCTGGACAGTCTAGGGGCAAGTCGTCAGCTACTGGACAGTCTAGAAACGTTAGCACCTGGACAGTCTAGAGGAAAGAAGTCAGCTACTGGACAGTCTAGAAATGTTAGCACCTGGACAGTCTAGAGGTAAGACGTCAGCTACTGGACAGTCTAGAGGTAAGACGTCAACTACTGGACAGTCTAGAGGTAAGACGTCAACTACTGGACAGTCTAGAGGTAAGACGTCAACTACTAGACAGTCTAGAGATAAGACGTCAGGTACTGGACAGTCTAGAGGTAAGACGTCAACTACCGGACAGTCTAGAGGTAAGACGTCAGTTACTGGACACGAAGGTGGTGGGTTCGTATCCCACCATAGTCGGTTGAAATTTGTCACTTCGAATTCATTTTTTCTTTTCAGTTTTACCCTCCCTCGATCTGTGGGCATGGAGATTTAATGTCTAGTCCTCTTGGATAATGGGAAAAATGCAAGGTCCCGAGTGCACTCTGCGTACTTTAAAGAAATTGTAAATCGGAAAAAAATTCCACTGCCCGTGACAAATTTGTAGAAAATAGTGGGCCAAAAATGACCACTATAAAGGTAAAGTAAGTAAAGATCCCTGTCACGCCAAGTAGTGAATAGGGAATACGGTGTTAGTGACCATAATTTTTACAGACCTTCGGCATATGATTTTTGGTGTAATAGGGTCGGTATTATGCCTGTGCCGCTTTATTTTCCCAGAAAAAAATCCGGTACCCAAGTAAGGCTGGGTGAATCCGAAAGCCGTCGGTCAGGATTGAACCCGACCTCTTGATCTTTGTAGTAGAGTTCATTAACTACTGAGCTATCGCGGCTCCCAAAAATTGACCACTGGCTGTGACAAATTTACAGAATAAAGTGCTCCAAAAATGACCACTGGCTGTGACAAATTTACAGAATAAAGTGCTCCAAAAATGACCACTGGCTGTGACAAATTTACAGAATAAAGTGCTCCAAAAATGACCACTGGCTGTGAGAAATTTACAGAAAAATGTGGTCCAAAAATGACCACTGGCTGTGAAAAATTTACAGAAAAATGTGGTCCAAAAATGACCACTGGCTGTGATAAATTTACAGAAAAATATGGTCCAAAAATTACTACTGGCTGTCAGAAATTTACAGAAAAATGTGGTCCAAAAATGACCACTGGCTGTGAGAAATTTACAGAAAAAAGTGGTCCAAAAATGACGACTGGCTGTGAGAAATTTACAGAAAAATGTGGTCCAAAAATGACCACTGGCTGTGAGAAATTTACAGAAAAAGTGGTCCAAAAATGACCACTGGCTGTGAGAAATTTACAGAAAAATGTGGTCCAAAAATGACCACTGGCTGTGAGAAATTTACAGAAAAAGTGGTCCAAAAATGACCACTGGCTGTGAGAAATTTACAGAAAAATGTGGTCCAAAAATGACCACTGGCTGTGAGAAATTTACATAAAAATGTGGTCCAAAAATGACCACTGCCTGTGAGAAATTTACAGCAAAATGTGGTCCAAAAATGACCACTGGCTGTGAAAAATTTACAGAAAAATGTGGTCCAAAAATGACTACTGGCTGTGGTAAATTTACAGAAAAATGTGGTCCAAAAATGACCACTGATTGTGGTAAATTTACAGAAAAATGTGGTCCAAAAATGACCACTGGCTGTGGTAAATTTACAGAAAAATGTGGTACAAAAATGACCACTGGCTGTGGTACATTTACAGAAAAATGTGGTCCAAAAATGACCACTTGCTGTGAAAAATTTACAGAAAATGTGGTCCAAAAATGACCACTGGCTGTGAGAAATTTACAGAAAATGTGGTCCAAAAATGACCACTGGCTGTGAGAAATTTACAGAAAATGTGGTCCAAAAATGACCACTGGCTGTGAGAAATTTATAGAAAAAAAATCTACACCAAAGCATTACTGAAGTCGGAGAATTTCTGCATGTATGGCTATGGACAGTTAGGCCGCTGGTGTGAAAATGCACAAGAAGTTATTTTCACGCAAGATTCAGTCCCCCTTGACTTCACTAAAGATATAAAACTGCCAAACAAATTGGAGAATAAAGGTCGTATGTCCAGTTCAGTCAACACGTGGTGTTCAGGTCAGCTTTTTATTTTATTTTCATACTAAATATCAAATAAAAGAGCGTATATTGCGTAAATCGAACTCAAGTCTATCTTGTTTGAAGAACGACATATTTTATTCATTTAATCACCGCTCTCCTATACTCTCAATGAAAGCACAAAACAAAAGGCTTGAGTGATGTTGTAGCAGCAGTTTATTGTAGGAGAAATAATTTACACTGGGGATCTTATTACTTTATATTTTTAAAATACAGATTGAAATGTAGAATAGAAATACATTTTGATAAATGTTGAGCTCAAGGTAGACGACTCGTTGAGAAAAGTCCCCCATCATTCGGTTGTCTGCACAGAAGTTGTGACATTAATGATGTTCTAGGTACCCTTTGCCTAGGGTTTTAAGAGGGGTGCTGTCACTCTAAGGATGTGATATCTGAAATAAAGATTAGTGTTGGTTTATTCGTGTTTATATATAATATGTAAAACATATACTCGAAAAGAATGATACTTGTATCAGAATGTATAAAGCACAGCTGAACAGTCTGAACATCATCGATACCACCCATTGTTATAAAACGTATAGCCAATTTTGAGTGTAAATAAATCACAACAAAATGCATGCATTGATTTCAAGTTATGCGATTCTTGGTCTTCATATTTGGTGCCAAATGATTCATTAAATTACATTTCGTGTTTGACTAAACAGTCTATAGAAAGAACCTTTTTCTTTAAATGTCTATTTTATTAATATACATTTGGTTTAATGAGAACGTAAGTTCAGTCGCGTTAGTTGATTTCACTCTTCAAATTCTGTCACTGATAAGAGTTTGGAAATAGGATCTGAAGACGAAACTACAAGTGACTATCTCTTGCTGTCTTGGGTATGAGATAACGCGATCTCAGTTTTTATTTAAAACAAATGTGAACAAACGTCAGAGCTAACATTCATCCAGTATGCAGTGCAACAAACAAAAAATTAATGATTTAATTTATCAACAGCTTTTAAATGACAATTACGGTCAAATATAACAAGGAAGAGTATAAAGGTGAAAGGATCGTGCCTCGCCAAAAAGAAAACAAAAATCCAAAAGTCAGTCACTGTGTCCAAAATCCGGGTAGCACACCTCTGCTGGCAGGTTGTCTTTATTGGGTACAAATAATAATACATAAATATTATTATATGGGGAACTTCCGAGGCGATAATAGGGAATAATAGAACAAAGAAGTATGTGTTAGCACTCGGAAAAATTGACAGACAAACAACAATAGAAAAAAACGAAGAACAATATATGGTCCGAAGTGGGATCGAACCCGTACTCAGTGGCACCGCGCCTTGCCACGAGAAGCCGAACGCTTGGCACACTACCACGCAGCCAACTAAAAAATTAGCTATTGCAGTAGTGTCTTACACGATGACGTTCTCAATGACTATAGCATAGGGTAACGATCACAGACCGGAAATAAATTGTATATTTGTACTTTCCTATTAATGCAAGTATCTCCAGTAGGGCTGAATACTTGTGTTGTAGACAAACATTTATTGGACGAAACAGCACGAATAGTAGTTCCCAGTGATTATATACTGGGTACAAATAATAATACATAAATATTATTATATGGGGAACTTCCGAGGCGATAATAGGGAATAATAGAACAAAGAAGTATGTGTTAGCACTCGGAAAAATTGACAGACAAACAACAATAGAAAAAAACGAAGAACAATATATGGTCCGAAGTGGGATCGAACCCGTACTCAGTGGCACCGCGCCTTGCCACGAGAAGCCGAACGCTTGGCACACTACCACGCAGCCAACTAAAAAATTGGCTATTGCAGTAGTGTCTTACACGATGACGTTCTCAATGACTATAGCATAGGGTAACGATCACAGACCGGAAATAAATTGTATATTTGTACTTTCCTATTAATGCAAGTATCTCCCAGTAGGGCTGAATACTTGTGTTGTAGACAAACATTTATTGGACGAAACAGCACGAATAGTAGTTCCCAGTGATTATATACTGGGTACAAATAATAATACATAAATATTATTATATGGGGAACTTCCGAGGCGATAATAGGGAATAATAGAACAAAGAAGTATGTGTTAGCACTCGGAAAAATTGACAGACAAACAACAATAGAAAAAAACGAAGAACAATATATGGACCATATAATAATATTTATGTATTATTATTTGTACCCAGTATATAATCACTGGGAACTACTATTCGTGCTGTTTCGTCCAATAAATGTTTGTCTACAACACAAGTATTCAGCCCTACTGGGAGATACTTGCATTAATAGGAAAGTACAAATATACAATTTATTTCCGGTCTGTGATCGTTACCCTATGCTATAGTCATTGAGAACGTCATCGTGTAAGACACTACTGCAATAGCCAATTTTTAGTTGGCTGCGTGGTAGTGTGCCAAGCGTTCGGCTTCTCGTGGCAAGGCGCGGTGCCACTGAGTACGGGTTCGATCCCACTTCGGACCATATATTGTTCTTCGTTTTTTTCTATTGTTGTTTGTCTGTCAATTTTTCCGAGTGCTAACACATACTTCTTTGTTCTATTATTCCCTATTATCGCCTCGGAAGTTCCCCATATAATAATATTTATGTATTATTATTTGTACCAGTATATAATCACTGGGAACTACTATTCGTGCTGTTTCGTCCAATAAATGTTTGTCTACAACACAAGTATTCAGCCCTACTGGGAGATACTTGCATTAATAGGAAAGTACAAATATACAATTTATTTCCGGTCTGTGATCGTTACCCTATGCTATAGTCATTGAGAACGTCATCGTGTAAGACACTACTGCAATAGCCAATTTTTTAGTTGGCTGCGTGGTAGTGTGCCAAGCGTTCGGCTTCTCGTGGCAAGGCGCGGTGCCACTGAGTACGGGTTCGATCCCACTTCGGACCATATATTGTTCTTCGTTTTTTTCTATTGTTGTTTGTCTGTCAATTTTTCCGAGTGCTAACACATACTTCTTTGTTCTATTATTCCCTATTATCGCCTCGGAAGTTCCCCATATAATAATATTTATGTATTATTATTTGTACCCAGTATATAATCACTGGGAACTACTATTCGTGCTGTTTCGTCCAATAAATGTTTGTCTACAACACAAGTATTCAGCCCTACTGGGAGATACTTGCATTAATAGGAAAGTACAAATATACAATTTATTTCCGGTCTGTGATCGTTACCCTATGCTATAGTCATTGAGAACGTCATCGTGTAAGACACTACTGCAATAGCCAATTTTTTAGTTGGCTGCGTGGTAGTGTGCCAAGCGTTCGGCTTCTCGTGGCAAGGCGCGGTGCCACTGAGTACGGGTTCGATCCCACTTCGGACCATATATTGTTTTTTTCTATTGTTGTTTGTCTGTCAATTTTTCCGAGTGCTAACACATACTTCTTTGTTCTATTATTCTCTATTATCGCCTCGGAAGTTCCCCATATAATAATATTTATGTATTATTATTTGTACCCAGTATATAATCACTGGGAACTACTATTCGTGCTGTTTCGTCCAATAAATGTTTGTCTACAACACAAGTATTCAGCCCTACTGGGAGATACTTGCATTAATAGGAAAGTACAAATATACAATTTATTTCCGGTCTGTGATCGTTACCCTATGCTATAGTCATTGAGAACGTCATCGTGTAAGACACTACTGCAATAGCCAATTTTTTAGTTGGCTGCGTGGTAGTGTGCCGAGGTTGTCTTTACCCCAGTTTGATTTTAAAGTTATCCCAGTCTTTCTTCAACACATTTTACAGACACAAAACAAAGTGGTACAAAGATAATATTATTTTATTGTTAAAAAGACGTGATTCCTGGCAGAGACTTTGTTTTAAATTAATTTATTCTTCAAATAATTATGGGATTGTATTTACCAGTGTTCATGTTGTTAAACTTGAAAGTACAAAATAAGCATTAATCGAATAACTATAATGTTGGCAATATAGCAGTTATTTTTAATCTTCACGATTTCATTATTAATAATCACCTCAGAATTAATTCAAATTTCAATAGGTGTACTATAAGATACAGCATTAAAAAATATCTCATCACTGATCATTAATGGAAATCAACTGAATATAAACTCTTCTTACATGGCCGGATAGGAAATATCACACTTTCTAATATTTTTAGAAGCTAGATTACGGTCATGCGACTTTTGGATATTATTCAGTGCTTTTTTGATCAAAAGCAACGGCTCTTGTGGTACATCACCAGGGCAATAAACATCGATTCTAAGATCAACATGAGACTCACAACGGTAGTGCTGCTTCGTGAGACTTCACGAGAGTGTTTGGGACTCAATGGTATCACCTTTACCACGTAACTTAAGGACAGCTGAATACTTTTTTCAGCTACTCGGATACTGACAGCGTGTTCAGACACGACAGAAACTTAAACTACTCTCAACGGACCTGCCTCAGTACACACTTCCTAAAGTAAAGTACCAAAATATAGTACCAGACATTGAAATCATCACGAACGACATTAGAAGCATCAAAAGTATACGGTAAAAGACCATTGTAAGATAGGCTGGATATGCTGTCCACATGTTCGATGAACGCAGCCGAAACCAGCTTTTATAAGACATGTTCAAAAGATGCAAGCGAGTCACGGAATCTCTGAAGAAGTTTATACAAGATTTTTCTCTTGGACCAATTTTAACTGGAAAGTATTGCGCAGAACTGCCTGCTATGACGAGTGTAAGTAGTATTATTATAGGCAACCGTTTCGGAGAGCAATGCAAAATTAGCAGAAAGAAAATGCGAAAGGATAGTACAATCAATACCAATAAGACTAACACGGATCGCATAATGTCCTACTTGAGGCAGAGGATTCTGTGCTAAAATTGTGCATTACAGTCGCTTTGTACAGACAGAAAAAGTGAAACTATACACAGGGAACGTGAAACTATGCACAGGGAAGATGAAATTACACATACTGAAGGTAAGACTACATATAGTGAAGGTGAAATTACATATACTGAAGGTGAAATTATGCATACTGAAAGTGAAGCTATACACAGGGAATGTGAAATTACACACGATGAAGATGAAACTACATACAGTGAAGGTGAAACTATACATAAAGATGAGACAATACATTGTGAAGGTGAAACTACACTGGTTGAAAGCTGTTCTCATTATCCCTTGCGACAGACGGCTTTTACTTTGACATTTTTGTTCTTTTATTTTCATGTATCTAAGAATATACTAAAATGTATATAGAACAGGAATCATAACCAAAAATAATCAATGAAACATGAGTTGATCTGCATAATACCTTCATAGCCAAGCCTTTTCTCCTGCTGGATATTGCCGTTTCTCTACGACGTCTACCAGGAGAGTCAGATGACTTGAGATAGTAATACTGATTTGCTGCTTGATCCAAAGCTTCTGTGAGACAATGACCACCTAGCCGAAATCTGCAGTCTCGTTTTCTGTAATGGAGGCCATAAAGCTGTCAGGTCAATGCTATTTTAACAGATACAGCAATTTTCAAATATAATAATTAATTATCATATTATGATTAATTATTACATTATGATTAATTATTATCTTATGATTAATTATCATATTATAATTAATTATTATATTATAGTTAATGTACACAACAAAATCCAACTATCCACCAATAAAACCTTACTGGCAGCAGTAAAGGAAATAAAATATAAATAGTTTTGGACGTGTTACAAAATCTACGGGCTTTAAAACAAAGCCCAAGCAAAAGAAAAGAAGGTAGACAAAGGAAGAGGTAGGAAGACAAAATATTAAAAAAAAATGGACATGATTAACCAATCTCAGAAAATTGCTTTTAATTTTGTGAGTTGGAAGAAAATTCTAAAATTGTCGTCAGAACATTCCAAATATCGCCATGGTATGGGATTAACTCTTTTCGTACGGAATTTTTTATCAAAGCAACGGATGAGATTTCATAATCATGTGTAATACCGTTTGACGTATGTGATCATGTCATTCCACAATCTTCTATCTACAGTGCATTGCATCAGTTCTGTTGTTGACTGTTTTCGATGCCATGACACCAAGCTATCCAGTATTTTCTCTCTTTTTCGTCCGTGACCTCTCTTTCCTCTCTATTTTGTCAGTTGTAACCAAGTATTCCAACTTTCCTCTTCTCATGATGTGCCCAAAAAATGTTGATATATTTCTTTCTGATGTTTTTAGGAGTTTCCTTTTTGTGTTGGCTTCCTTGAGAATTTCTTCATTGATCTTTTAGCTAGTGAACTTTCAACATTCTTCTGAAAAATTCCATCTCTGTGGCCTCTAATCTTCTTTTCATTTGTTTGTGTGCTGTCCATGAAGAGATTTCAGAGACAAAATGTTTCATGTTTTTAAAATCAATATACATATTGACATTTATCTAATATATTATATATGAATTTTTATATAACTGAACAAGGAATTAGATTTCACCAATACTAAGATGACAAAGACATGTAAAAAGAATATGGTTTGATGAGTTTACACTAATCAAAATGAGAGTGACGCACTATGCGGCGCAACGTAAGGAAAGAGTTAATAATTATGGTTAATATTGTGATTAATAAGATTGTTACATTTGAGCGGTTAGTATATATTTTCCTTCCAGTGCACTTAAGGCGTACTCGTAGGTGTTAACACACACTTTCATTACAAGTGAAAATTCGATACATGATAGCTGTTTTGACCTTTTCATCTGAGTGAGACTGCACAAGAAAGCATAAATAAAAAAAATAATAATAATAAATTGAGAGATTCCAAAAATTCAAAACAAAAATAATTTATTCCATCTCTTATTTTGTTTGTTCACTTTGAATTAATTTTCTCTGAGCTGCATTCATATAAATAGTTTCTGATTTATTTTCCTTCAGTCTTACATTTATGTTTATGCTCGTGCTATCTGTTGTCCTATGTGAATGCTTTGTAATTGTAAATTAGGTTTACCCTAAAATTGTATCCTATTAGATTAATTGTGCCTTTGCTGTTTCTACTTACTTGATTACTTTTCTCAGCTGGGTTGACTTTAAAGTCGATGAAAAATGCCATGACTGAAATTTATGGTTATGATTATTCAAAGGATCACTGCAAAAGAATTAAAATCCATAATTGCTAAACCGCCCGTGCCAGTGGAATCTTCCGACTTAAAACTCATCGCATTGAAGGATCCAAACAAAGAAAGGTAGTTGCAGTCCCCATCATAGCAGTTACAACACAGGCCAAAAGGCATAACTAAGCAGCACCGAAAGTGAACTCAGTTGAATTGCACTTCTTCATACAATATCATCATTCATCGTAAGCAATCGGAATATGGAAACACAAGACGGATGAAACACAGCTCACGGTGTGCACAGAACACTAATCTCAGTAGTTCCAGCAGTAGCCGGACTTCGAATATGAGGAAACTGCAATAAGAAGCACTTTTCAGACTATGCCTCAATGGTTCATGCCGCCTATCCGCCATATTGACAGGTGTTCCCGATCTGAATAAAGGATGTTCTATAGTGCATTTCGTGCGTTGAGCTCATCGTTATGTCTGCTTTTTCTTTGATCTATTTTCTTCTGGGTGTGCTTTTTCGATCGCTTCTATGGAATAGGGTGAGAAAGATACCCATCATCATCATCATCAAGTACCAGGCCTGCTGGCATAGGTGATCATGTCTCTACACAACTTTCGATCTCGACAGTTATTTATTATTTATGTTGTTGATCTTCTGCCAAGCCATTCTCTTAAGCTGTCTGGTATTTTTTCTCTTTGCTTTCCTCTGTCTCTTCGTCCCTCAATTTTTCCAGTTGTCACAATATATTCCAGTTGTTCTCTTCTCATTACATGGCCAAAAAATGATGATTGTTTCTTTCTAAAATTGGAAATTAGCTCTCTTTTTGTTTTGACCTCTTTCAGAACATTTTCATTAATCTTCTTAGCTGTCCATGGTATTCTCACCATTCTTCTGTAAAACCACATTTCTACAGACTCCAGTGATTTTCTTGTCTGTTGTCCTATTGTCTATGATTTACATCCATATGTTAAGACTCGCTCTACATAACATTTAAGAACTATTTTTCTTGTTTCTATTGTCAAAAATGGATTGCATAGTATCTTCCTCATTTTATGGAAAGCTGCTTTTGCCTGAGCTATTCTGCATCTCACCTCTTTTGTACATCTTCCGTCTGAGGTTAACAAAGTTCTCAAATATTTAAATTCATTTACCTGTGTTAATATTGTTCCACTTGTCTTTATTTTGCACTGACGTGATGTCTTTTTCTTTGTTGTTACCATTACTTCTGTCTTTTTGCTATTAAGGCTGAGTCCTTTTTTTTTTTGCTTCTCTTTCACTAACTATAATGTCTAACATTTCTTGTAATTCATTTTCACTCTTAGCGATTAAGACTGTATCATCAGTATACCTTAGATATTTTATATACGAATTCTACAATCATAAGAATGATACTAGTAAAGGGAAAAGGCATCAAGATACATCAAGATACATAGAAATGATAAGATATTGTAAAGCTGATGATAAGAATGAAAATTAAAAAGGGTATGGTAACAGCTTTACGTAGGTGAAACAAGATAAATGTAGAACAACGTTTCGGCCACGTAGACTTTCAGCTATAACAATAAACAATAACGCTATATACATATATAAATCTAACTACATAACGATAATATGCTTGACTATTTAAAAAAAAAAGGAAAATAAGTCACTTCCCTGTGGGGCGGAGCTTGGTCAGGCGCCGACTGAGAGAGATATACTGTTTTTGGTGATGAATGTATTCAAACCATTTAATTTCTTGATCCAACACTGATGTTAATCCAACTCGTTTACACAAGACGTCATTTCTCATTTCTGAGTTTATTTCTTCCTATCACTTTCAGTGCCATGATCAAGCACCACAGTTTCGTTGAGACAATTCTTAATGATAATTATTTATTCTTATTCAGTTTTTGTTTAAAGAATTCCATTCGTTCATACATGGCTGTTATCAGTTGATGCGCGCGCGCACACACACACACATACACACACACGCACACACATATGTGAATTTCCTCATTGGTATTTTGAGCTGTCCAGAGAACTTTCAACATTCTTCTGAGAAATCACATCTCTGTGGCCTCTAATTGCCTTTTCATTTGTTTATCTACTTGTTGCACAAGACGTTTTAAATCTATTACTACAAGTTTTTATTCCCAACATTTTTCATTTCTATTCTAAAAATATAGCATAAAACAGAGCATGAATATTTTCTGTTTTGATTCGTAATGAATTCATATCCTGAACAAAACATTCCAATTTTAATGTCTAATACCTAAATTCCTGAATTGTCAATGTATGATGAGTTTTTTTTAATCGCTTGTAATTCTCATAAAAGCTATTGAGTCGATCAAAATATGTCTTGATTGCGATTTAGAAGTCAATTCTAACACGTTTCTGACAACTGTAATGGAGCTATCCATAAAACAAGCAAGAACTGTTCACATGCCAGGCGTGAAACTGTGGCAGAGTGGGGAAAGTGTAGACAATAATCAAGCACTAACAGGAGCAAATGTTGGCATAGAGCGCCAAGAGTACTTTGTTGAAGACTTTCCATGCAATCATTATTATTATTATCATCATCATCATCATCATCATCATCATCATCATCATCATCATCATCATCGTGTGCCTTCTCCGCAACGAAGGTTGGCTACCATGGATCGCCATTCTACTCTGTTTCTTGCTTTGATGATGCAGGCTGTCATATATTGACTTGACCATCTTTTGATGTTACTCGTCCATTTTAGTCTTGGTCTGCCTAGCCTCTTTTACCTTGTATTTTTCCTTCCAATATTACTTTTAGTAGGCTGTTGTGTCTAAAACAGTAGTTAGAATTTCTCTCCATGGCTTTCTTTGGATTATTACGTGATGAGGCTCCAATCTCTTTCACGGTGGTCTGCCATATTCGCCTTTCGTGTTCTGAATATGCCTCATGTGTACCACACACTTTGCTGTTTTCGCTTCTGGGCCGTTGATTATTTCAAATTCTTCCGCCCCATCCACCATCGCAGACTTTTCACATATGGGTTGAACACACCCGACTACCGCCGACATTGTTGTCGAACCATGTGCTTGCTTATCGAACCGCGAACACACGACACAAAGGAAGAATAAATCATATTCCACTTAAATATCGATAAAGTTCACAGTCCATCCTCCAGTCAGAAGTAAAACATTACACCAAACGGGGAATAGCAACACATAATTTCACAACTAGACTGTCGCGTAAATCATTTAAATTTCTCAGCAAGAGACGAATCATAAAAACGCCAACGAATAGTCGCAATGACACCGGAAGACCTCATTCGCAATGAAGCAATCATTATAAATGTTGGGAGCCGCGATAGCTGAGTTGTTAGTGAACTGGACTACAAAGGACAAGAGGTAGGGTTCAATCCCAACCGACGGCTTCCGGGTTCACCCAGCCTTTAATGGGTACCGGATTTTGTTCTGGGAAAGTAAAGCGGCTCGAGCGTAATATTGACCACATTACCCCAAAAATCATGTGCTGAAGGTCTGTAAAATATAGGGTCACTAACACCATATTCCATATACGCCACTTGGCGTGACGGGGGTATTTTAACTTCATTTTTTAAATTATAAATGTTATCGTGCTTTCTTACCTCTCAGTATATACACCACGTGATGTGGTATGAAGACATGTTTATGCACATGTTAAAAAACATTGCTCATGCCGAATAAAAATGTGCAAAAACATCGGTGACCTCATCGCGGCGGCCGGCGGGTCGGTCGGTCGGCGGGTCGTGGCGGGTCGGGGCTAGCGGGTCGAGGCTGCCGGTCGGGGTTCGGGTCGGCGCTCGGGTCGGCGGCTTTTCTCGTGGCGGGTCGGGGCTCGGCGTGCGGGGCGAGAGTGGGGGCAGGTACATGCTGACGTGTTATTAACGGTGTAGCGGTTCTAAAACTTGGGAACGTGCAGGGGCGATGTGCTATTCGGCATAGGTATTTTTAAGCCTCAGCATTTGAATTGGAATAAAAAGATAAAATAGTTTAACCTGTAATACCCCATGTTGTGAGCGGTCTCAATGAAAAAAGCGAAGTAGAAATTTAATAATATTATTGCGATATTTAAGAATATTAAAATGAATGTGAAATTTATTTACATTTAAAATGAACGCGAAACGTATTTAAAAATATTAAAATGAAAGAACATTAAGCAAATATAGTCGAAGCGATAAAAATCTACGTCGCGTATAGTGTACTACTGGCCGGAACATATTCCTATCGCTGAGCACATGACAAGTCACGTGTTGTAAAAAACAAATTCGTTCTATATGAAATTTAACAGTTTTATTAATACAACACATATTTGAAAATATATTACTGTCCGGTTGATGAATTTGGGCATCTTTGAACCCCACGAAGCCGAAGTATCCACGGGGTGAGCAAACGATAAATGATATGGTCGTTTATGTGTTGTCTCGATGAAAAAGGCATGAGAATTCTCGCCTTAAGAAGTATATAATAAACACAATATAGATCGCACGTGTTGCTAAACAAATCTTGCAACACCCGTGGGTTGTAGGCGAATGGAACGTATGAGTTTTGCTCGATAAAGTTAAAATATCCACGTGTCTGGGAGGTAAACCGTAGGAATCGAAGTACCCACATTCTCAGAGACCGTTGTAAAAGAGGGCCACCCAATGTTCACCAGGTTCGTGGGCAAGGTCGGTGTTTATGACAATGGCTGCGGTCGCGGTTGGGTCGATGCTGGGCGGTAAGTGGTTTCGTCGAAGGACACTAACAAGGGAACAGAGTCGAATGAAAATATCCGACATCAAAAGGCTGTACATCTCCCTCGTGTTCATCGCCTTCTCTCAAACGGCGAAGTCTGTTAGAATCTGCCGTGTCTTGGACACCTCGAGTACTGAGTCCAACTCAGCGTAGACGATAACTTGTAGGGGAGTAGTTGTGGGAGTGGCAAACTTGAGTTCTATCGACAAGGGTCCGCTTGTGTGGCTCGCTCAAAATGGGAGCCGTCCAGTAGGCTGGAGGAGAGGTCAAACCCAAATTTTCAAAACATTCCGTCCTTGAAATCTCGATAATCAATGTTATTCCCTGCGTCCTTACCAATCAGACCCATGGCCTTATTTGTACCAAAGAAAGCTCTCTCGTATTGATTTCGTTCAAAGTCCATAATTAGAGGCTTTCCCGAGATACATTTCCCGTCGACCGTCAAGTTCATATAAGTCAAACAAAAGTTTTGAAAATTGCGTCAAATCGCGCCGTGTTTTGAAACCCTGGTGCTCGGTGTCTATCGCATGTTGATGTTGAAGCAGTATCTAATTTCAGGTAGCTCGGTGTTTATCTCATGTTGATGGTGAAGCAGTATCTGACTTCAGGTAGCTCGGGGTCTATCGCATGTTGATGGTGATGCAGTATCTGACTTCAGGTAGCTCGGTGTTTATCTCATGTTGATGGTGAAGCAGTATCTGACTTCAGGTAGCTCGGTGTCTATCGCATGTTGATGGTGAAGCAGTATCTAATTTTAGGTAGCTCGGTGTTTACCTCATGTTGATGGTGAATCAGTATCTAACTTCAGGTAGCTCGATGTCTATCTCATGGATGGTGAAGCAGTATTTAACTTCAGGTATCTGGGTGTCTATCACATGTTGGTGATATATGTTGATGAAGTGTCTGTTGTTTTCATTCATTGCGTTTCGTGGGGATGCCTAAGCTTTTCTTCTATGTGCCTGTTTGTCTTTCAGTGTCCAGAGAAAATTTAGTGTTCAGCCGCAACCGCCCCTGCTTCCTAAGCGGAAAACGTCACAAACTTTGGGTAATTCATTTCAACCCTCGGGCCTTAGTATTACTATAGATGGTTGTGTTTAGTACAAATTCTATACGGAACAGAAACTTGGACTACCTAAGCAGGGCAGGAGAAAAGGTTAAATAGCTTCAACGTTCGTTGCCTTCGAAAGATTATGAACATCAAATATCAGTACAAAGTAACTAACTGTAATGTCTTACAACGAGCCAAACTCCCATCCATCATGGCAACACTTAGGAGCTGTAGACTAAGGTGGCTGGGGCATGTAAGAAGAATGACAAACATTTCTATTAAAAACTAATATTATATGGCGAACTTAAGGACGCAAAGAGACAAAAATGGCAGACCGGTGCTGAGATATAAGGATATTTGGAGGGTTTCCTTGAGGGAATTCTCTATCAGTGAAAGAAACCGGGAAAATCTAGCTGCAGATCGTAGCACATGGAGAATAAAAATAATAATTTGTATATTCATTTTCTAAGCAGTGTTGATATCAAATTCAGAAGACAAAAGGCGCAGGAGAAAGGAGGCGAGGCAAGGCACCACGAATACATCTTCTTTGTTCTGCAGTTGGATCTGCCTGTCCAATACTAGTAGATTCAGCTACGAGAGAAGCTGTTCAGCAAAACAGCATGCAGCATAAGACACTAATATTTTTTTACCAAACTACTGACTTATCATGATTGCCTGCTACCAACCATCTGTCAAGACCCCGAAGGCCAAAAATTTGTTCGGCTCAGTGAGGTGTATGACGTCAGAAATATTAACGGAAAGGCCGTCTATATGAAACTATATGTATATATGTATATGTTATTGTAATAATAATAATTTTAAAAATACTTTTAAAAGTACCATCCGCTACGACTTTTATCCTATTTTGGGTGTGTCGATGGATTTTCTTTAGGACTGGAGAATAAAGAACATATGTCCAGTAGCCGCCGATGCATTCGGGTCAGTGTTTTTTAAAATTTAAATTAAAACAAAATGAAAATATCGAATAGTAAACAGGTCAATCTTGTCTGTAATAAGATTTGCAAGTAAAATTACTGTTTATTGTTTAATAGAATCGGCGTCATGGTGGGCAGAATCAGAGGTGTTTAGTCATTTGCAGTTAATGTCGCAAAGTATACAAGCTGGTAGTTCTTTTAGCTCGATGTTTATACACAATAGGGGCTCTTTGCTTATGGCCACTTCAATGTAAATGTATTTATCTTAACCCCAGATTCAAGTAGTCTCATTACTGTACTTGCAACAGTTACTGCATTAGGTTCATATAATAGAGGGTCCCTCAATATACCTCTCTTGCCAAAATCTAAAGCCTCAACTACTCTTGAAGCAAGTCTAGCAGATCTGTCATCACCTTTATGTGAGTCTCCCTTAAAGTAACAAATGACCGATCCCAGCTGAAATAGCTCATTTATAATCTGAGTTATAAAAGAGACTATTAGTAAACGAGTTCACTAATGTTTAGCCTAAGAAAAACAAATAACTAGTTTCGGTGGTGATAGTAAATAAATAGATTCAGGCAAAGTAAGAAAAGACAAGCCCATGGTAAAAAATAACCAACAGCTTGCCCACGTTATAAATATATCTATCACATGCTAATGAGGTTACTAACAGAATCGGACGTTAACAAAACACTGTGAGTGCTTAAAACATGTTTTTAATTATTTGTTTTCTTTTTACCCGAAGCATCGCGCTATAAATTTGGGCATTTTTCATGCACACTTTTTTTTTAATTTAGAAAAACTTCACATACCAATAAAATGATCTCAACAATGATGACACACAATTTAACGCAAGCACTGTAAACCCAATTTTGAGCTCACGTTGACAGGTTCAAGGACACAGGACTTACAATTACTGCACTTGATCAATTGCTTGCAGTTACAGGACAATGTAATTAAGTGATGCTTTAAACTACGTCATAGTTGCATTAACGATAATGCAAGTAAAGTCAGTTCTGATAATGGAGGCCCATTCATGTAAAAGTAAAGAACAGATAACTCAACGCGAAGCAAGACCTATTCTCATAAAGAAATATCTTATACAGAGTTTATTCATTCCCACATTGTGCTACCAATGCCAAACATGGTCACTTACGACTAAGCATGAAGGAAACTGCGTCGCCACAGAGATGAGATGTCTGGGAAAAGCGTTTGGTGTGATCAGAAAAGACAGAACCAGAAATTACATAAAAAGATAGAGACGAGAGTAGGAATTGAACTAATTATGAGCCGCATACAGAAACAACAAGCAAAATGGTTTGTACATACAGCAAGAAGTCGTGTGATCCCTTATTTGCAAAAAGCATATATTAAGATAAAGAGGCAGGCCCACAGTAAGATTATCAACATCATCATGTGCCATACCGATTGGCGAAGGCGATCATGTCCTTCCAAGAATTTCTGTCCACAGTGCATTTTATCAATCTTCTTGTTGACTGTTTTCTATGCCACGTCACTAAGTTTTCTAGAAACCTCTCTTTTTGTCGCCCGTTGTATCCTCTATTTTGCCAGTTGTAATCTAGTATTCCAATTTTCCCCTTTTTATGACATGCCCGAAAAATGTTTTTTTTTCCCTTTATCATGTTTTTTAAGAGCTCCCTTTTTGTGTTGGCCTCTTTGAGAATTTCGTTATCGATATTTTGTGCTGCTCATAAAATTCTAAACAATCTGCATTTGTGTGTCTACTGTCCATGATTCGCGTCCACAGGCCAAAATTGGCTTTATATAGCACCGATGAACTCCCTCATTTCTATTGACATAGGTTTGTTGCACAAGATGTTTTTCATTTTCTGAATGTTCTGTGCGAATGCGAATGTCTCCCGAGCTGTTTTAGAAGGCGTAATTGCGAAGGGCAGCAAAAAAATATGCCAAAAAGGGTGGGGGCGAGGACACGTGTCGATGCTCAGAAGCTGACGGCTAAGATTACTGAGGTACGTCCAGCGAATGGAAGAAAACCGCATCCCCAAACAAATACTATATGGTAAACTAATACACAGAAAAAGACAAATCGGCAGGCTCAAAGTACGATATAGAGATATTTGTAAATCATCTCTGAATGACTTCTCCATCTGTGAAAATGACTGGGAACATCTGGAAAGTGATCGCACATCATGGAGAACCTGTATACGGAATAACATAACATCATTTGAGGTTGAGCTAAGGCAAAACATGGAAGAGAAAAGACTAGTGAAAAAGGATGGAAAACCCTGTGGATCAGTGAGCTTGACTTGTTCATTCTGTGACCGCATGTGTTTGTCAAACATTGGTAGAAACAGCCACGAGAGAAGCTCGTTAAGTTTGACAAAAACAAAAGTTAAAAAAAAAAAAAACAATAAATAAATAAAATACACAATAACCTTCACTAAACCGACTGATAAGACGGAAAGGGCCATATAGCATCTTTCGTCTGATGTTATAATTTGAAGTTATAATTTGAAGTCCAAGTGTATTATTATGATTAAAATTATGATGGATAGACAAAATCAAATAAATGCCACAACAACATCCATTGAAAATAATTGAAGCGTCCAAAAAGGGCGAGAACTAGAATTGTATATCTTACTCGACACCCGAAAGGGTACAGGAGGAAAGAAAGAAAGAAAGAAAGAAAGAAAGAAAGAAAGAAAGAAAGAAAGAAAGAAAGAAAGAAAGAAGCTAAAATAAAAAACGAGAACTTTCTGAACGAGGCAGATATCGTGAACAACCTCAGAGATATAGTTAGAATGATGAGCTTTGAAAGTAGCGAAACTGCATCGCTATCTAACTAGAGGTGAATATTAGCATTGACTGAACAGAGATATTGGTAGAATGAAGAGCTTTGAAAGTAGCGAAACTGTATCGCTATCTAACTAGAGGTGAATATTAGCATTGACTGAACAGAGATATTGGTAGAATGAAGAGCTTTGAAAGTAGCGAAAATGTATCGCTATCTAACTAGAGGTGAATATTAGCATTGACTGAACAGAGATATTGGTAGAATGAAGAGCTTTGAAAGTAGCGAAACTGTATCGCTATCTAACTAGAGGTGAATATTAGCATTGACTGAACAGAGATATTGGTAGAATGAAGAGCTTTGAAAGTAGCGAAACTGCATCGCTATTTAACTAGAGGTGAATATTAGCATTGCCTGAACAGAGATATATTCTAGACGAAGCACTGGCACAGTTAATTGTGCTTGCTGATGAACATGAAATTTGTGTCCGTCCAATATTTATATTTCTTATAATTACTCATTTACTCTCCTACTCATTTCTCATTTCTTCTGTTTTTTGTGTTTTTTTTTAATCTCTAGCACCCCTCCCCCTTTCTTTCCACCCTTGTCTATCTAACACCTTATAATTTGTCTGCTAAATACTACCTGTCCACCCACCCTCCAAGTGGACTTTTCTTTTACTATAACATTTTTGGTGGACACATAGTTTCATTATGTAATAAACACAGCATTAAATTGTTTTTTTTTTCCTTAGAGACTAGGAACTGAATTTTGCGTGTTAATCTATATTTCACTGGCCGCCGTGTGCACAGGGGTCACTCGCCGCACAGGCAGATAACTCTGACTTCGGAGGTACTCATATTTTCCGTCGATGAGTAATTGACGTTTTCAAGCCGGGCCTCGCTGCTGTGACCAGGGGTGGTTGCCGCAATGAGAAATCATAAATTAAAATCCCAACCTGTGTAGCCGGGATTTGAACCCACAACCTCTCTGTCTCGAGGCCGCTGTCTTGCCTCGAGAACAACCAGACCCCTTGAAATGAAATTAATATCGATCAATGGAATGTTATCGTCACCTACTTAAATAAAGGCAATCTATAATTCCTCTTAATGCTTCTCTTCCCAGGACTCTTTGGAGACGCAAGGAACTTAATAGCCCTTATCGCCGACTCCAAATCCTGAAGAAGACAGTTGTGGCTAATAAGCCATGTCTTACAAATGCGTTTCCTGAATGGATACAAATCGAAGTGGACATTATCTGGTAGTTAATGTTTTGGAACAAAGTACTCACAAATATATTTCTAAAGTCACATAACTCTAAAGTATGTATCATATGACATTGTATTCATTCAAAAATATGTCTTTCTTGATATAATTTTTTTTTAAAATTCACATAAAAATGTATCAAAGACATATCTTGTTTGCTACGTTTTACTCTGAAGCATATTTAACAAAACAACAAATGAAAGAAACACTATCTAATAATTTATTGGTGTTTGCTAGACACATTACTTCATGGCAACGCCATTTTCTAACAGTCAATAGTATTGTTATCACCCCCAAGTGATATATTTACTTTTTCTTTCGTTTTAGAGATTCCATAACGCTTACGAATTTACATAAATAGTGACTGAACAGGTCATCAGCGCTGCATATAGAATAGCTCTCTATAAGTGTTCATATCTACTTCTCGCTATCTCCCTCAACATTTAGCGACTATGAACCCCCAGTTCTGCGTTGATTTACTGCATCTCCATGCACGGCGCTCTTGTCTAGCATAGTCCTTTTTGATATAATGATTTTGCAGCCTATTCAAAGTAGTAAATTTACATTTATTGTCTAGATCATTTACTTATCCTGCCTTCTCGAGAGCATTTAGAATGTTAGTCTGGCCCTTTGGTTAGATCATTTACTTATCCTGCCTTCTCGAGAGCATTTAGAATGTTAGTCTGGCCCATTGTTTATATCATTTACTTATCCTGCTTTCTCGAGAGCATTTAGGATGTCAATCTGGCCCATTGTTTGGATGATTTACTTATCCTGCCTTCTTGAGAGCATTAAGAATGTCAGTCTGGTCAATTGTTTTGATCATTTACTTATCCTGCCTTCTCGAGAGCATTTAGAATGTCAGTCTGGCCCATTGTTTTGATCATTTACTTATCTTGCCTTTTTGAGAGCATTTAAAATGTCAGCCTGGTCCATTGTTTTGATCATTTACTTATCCTGCCTTCTCGAGAGCATTTAGAATGTCAATCTGACCCATTGTTTTGATCATTTACTTATCCTGCCTTCTTGAAAACATTTAGAATGTCAGCCTGGTCCATTGACTGGATCATTTACTTATCCTGGCTTCTTGAGAACATTTAGAATGTCAGCCTGGCCCATTGTCTAGATAATTTACTCATCCTGCTTTTTTGAGAGCATTTGGAATGTCAGTCCGGCCAATTGTCTAGTTCATTTACTTATCCTGGCTTCTTGAGAGCATTTAGAATGTCATCCTGGTCCATTGTTTTGATCATTTACTTATCCTGCCTTCTTGAGAACATTTAGAATGTCAGTCCGGCCAATTGTCTAGTTCATTTACTTATCCTGGCTTATTGAGAGCATTTAGAATGTCATCCTGGTCCATTGTTTTGATCATTTACTTATTCTGCCTTCTTGAGAACATTTAGAATGTCAGTCCGGCCAATTGTCCACTTCACATAACCGCCACCCTTGCACACACTCTCTGCTCGTTATTTCCTATTAATTCAAGTGTTCTAGTACAAGAATGAAGCAGAATTTGTTTCGAAATAGACAGTTCTTTAATTATCTTTTGTTGGTGGTGATTTCTCTTTGAATGCTGTAGAATGTCTGTCATATATCATCACTATCAAATACCTTTAGAGCCGTTACCGGCCCATAGGGCGTAGACCAAGATACTCTTTCTCTTATCTGAATTTTTTGTTCTAGCAGTTTTCAATTCTTTTAAAGATATTTTATTAAATCTAGCCATTTGTTTCTGTTCTGTGCAAGCAACTCTATCTCATAGAGTGAGCCGATTCCTGCTGCTCTTGCCTCTCTCATCAATGTTCTTCTCAGTGTCTCTCTGGGTCTTCCTCTTTTCCTCTTACCTGTTGTTTCCCACATGAATGCTTGCTTTGCTATTCGGTTATTATTATCTCTTCTCATCACATGTCGAACATATGACCGTCGTCTTTTCTTTATTACTGAAGATATTAGTGGTTGATTGGCAATTTCTCTAATTTCCTCGTTTGTTTTGAATTGGTTCCACGCTATATCAAGTATTTTCCTTTGACATTTATTTTCGAATGCGTTCAACTTTGTTTCTATGTCTCTTGTTGTTTTCCAGCTTTCACACGCATACGTAAGGGTTGATAGTACATTTGATTAGAATAGCCTAAGTTTTGTGTTTGTCCTAATGAGTTCTGAAAGACATTGCTGCTTTAGCTCTTCTGATTCTAATTTCTTTGCTTGTATCCCCTTCTCGATCAATGTGACTTCCACGATAGATAAAGTGATCGATCTCTTCCACTGGTTTAATTATACCTGTCTATTTGAATACCTGTCACCGTATAATAAATGTGTATCTTCGGCCTCTGAGTTTCCCTTTACAATATTTATGTTTATTTATTATTGCTATAAAAAAAAAGTAAAGAGCCCCGTCACGCCAAGTGGCGTGTAGGGAAAATCGTGTTAGTGACCATAAATTGTACAGACCTTCGGCACATGATTTTTTAGGCTGGGAACATCCACTACATATTTTATGATACAGAGTTTAGATATTTTCATAATTATTATACATAGATCATAACACGACGTACTAACAATGTCTTGGCATTGTCGCCTGGTTTTCCCTTTGTTTTAAATACACTGCAGTTAGTTATTGTTGTTTCCTTGTCATCTCTCTCTATCACTCGTTTTACTTCCACTATTTTGTCTTTGCTTACTTTAGAATGGTGTTTGCCTATTGTGTTGATCTTTGACTAAATTTTTTTTACCTGATGAAGGTCTTTGCCGAAACGTCGTTGTTTGTCTCTTCTCTCTAATATTTAGCTGCTAAATAAAATGTCATGCTTATTTTACAATTCCTGGTTTAGATTGACGCTTCCAGAAATCGTACAAGAGCTTCATAATCAAAGGTCTTATTTATGTTGCCATCACTGACAATGAGAAAGAAAAACACGTTTGTTCATTTATTCTATCTACGTTTAATCCTTTCCTGTGTCTAATAATGACTAATCATATTTCATGCTGGCCTCGGTAGCCTAGTTGGGACAAACACCCGCCTGGGCTACTAAAATTCGGACAACCCGTGTTCGATTCTCGCTGGAAGCAGTGTGAATTGTACCCGTGGTTGAAAAAAAAATACTCCCGCGGTCGACCCAGCCGCTGGCAGAAATGAGTACCATTGTAGTACTCTGGGAATGTGAGGAATGCCGCCTCGCATCGTGAGTTTTGATGCTTGAAGCGACACTGTCCAGAAGTCTCCGAAAACTTCTGAATAGGCGACCGAGCACATATGGGTGAAAACTCGCGTGTTAGGACGCCGATTCAAGTCTTGTACTTTACCTTTAATCCTTTCCTTAATGTTTGTTTGTCTCTCTCTGTCTGGCATTTGTTTATTCAGGGCTTCTTTTTTTTTAACTGGAACTCTTTCATTCTATTCCATAAACGGAGAAAATCATGATATGCCAGTTTAGAAGCTCTGATGTAACTAACATTTGTCATCCAGATAAATTGGCAACACTGTGTCAGACCTTCCTGCGGGCACCGGGTGACAAAATAAAACACGGCAGACCAAAATAAGTTCTTATTCTGCGATAAACAATTAATAGTGAGGGCTGAACTATAGGAAAAGAACGGAACAATACCAGATCTATCAGTGAATCACCACACATGAAGAGTTATAATGTCTGCCCTGTCTATGCGTCGTCTTTGTCCGAGAAGATCTAACTGCCATGGTAACGTTAATTCGATCACTATTGAATACTAAGGGCAGAATTCCCCCTACAGAAAAGACAATCTGCTGCCTTGCAGGAAGACTGTGGACAATCAAAGGCTAAGGAAAGCAAACCTGAATAAAATGCTGGCTGAAATCGGATGCACTGGGCTACTGGAGTAGAACACAGTGCACCTTTTTAACAGGTATCGCTTAAACAGACAGCTGACTTCAAGAGAGAGTCTGGAATCCTATTCTGATTGAACTTGATCGCAGAGAGAGAGAGAGAGAGATAGAGAGAGAACACTCTCCAGTCGATCAATTAGTAGTTTAAAAAATAGTTAGTTGTTGGGTCCTAGAGTTAGTAAAAGAAAAAAAAAAGTAAAGAGCCCCCGTCACGCCAAGTGGCGTATAGGGAATATTGTGTTAGTGACCATACATTTTACAGACCGTCAGCACAAGATTTTTGGGGTAATGTGGTCGGAATTAGGTCCTTGCCGCTTTATTTTCCCAGAAAAAATCCGGTACCCATTTAATGCTGGGTGAAACCGGAAGCCGTCGGTTGGGATCGAACCCTACCTCTTGTCCTTTGTAGTCCAGTTCACTAACCACTGAGCCATCGCGGCTCCCTGGTCCTAGAGTTAGGGAAAGAAATAAAAGTGAGAAATAGCACAGTTAGCCCTTGTGCCCCGAATTGTTGTGACTTAAAACTATGGCATTTAAACAACAATAATGAAGGATATAGCTTAAGGATATCAGATAAGAGGAGACCAGCGGCGGATATTCGGAGGAATCAATGGAGGCCACGACTCTCTAATGTTGAATTAGAAAAAATAACACAATCACATTCCAGCTCAATGAATTAAATGTCAATGTACAACCAGCGACGGTATTCCCTAGTATAGTCGGGATGGATGTACTTCAAATAACTAAAGCCGTTACTAATAAACAGACTTCAATGTCAATGGTGGTCAAACTCACTACAGCCAGCGGAACGACATCTAACGACCTTGCAAGGTGTATGATAACAAGGTGTATGATAACTAGGTATGCCATTCTAACAATTACCTTCCCGTTTCCATAGTAACCAAAGAACAAAAAATGGGATGACGTTCTATCTTTTTATTAAAACATTAGAAGTAGTATTAAATTAATGGAATCAGTTTCATTGCAGTCGGGACATCCCCATATCCGCTTCACCGCCCGTCCCGTGATTGTAACTCCTCAGTATCTCATATACATCATTGTCCCACCCATTATCTTCTTCCCTATCGATAAGGATGTTGTTGCTGTTAATGCTTGGGAGTTAAAACCTCTGCAACACAGGCGACGATTCCAGTTGACTTCCATCGAATAAAACCACTTACAAACGCATGATACCTTCAAATAACAATAAACAAAGATAAAAAAAAACTGAAAAAAAGGTAATTTAATAAACCTCAAAACCATGTTTTTTAAATAATTTATAATGCAGATAATTTTGATAAAATGATGTAATTATAATGATGTTAATTTAAGGCAATAGTTGAAGGAACTATTTTACATAGCGCAAATTGCAGTAATGTTTATGTCGCAAATGATCAGGTTAAAGGTCACCCGCAAAGTTCGGTCTCATGTTTTAAACTCACTGTCCGCCGCTGGAGGTGACTCACAAACGAAGACGCCAAGATAGCAATTATTTTTGCCCTACAGAAAACACTCAGAAAGAGCCCAGCCGGTTGGACAACGTGGAAACAGCAACGCCTGTCTCTTTGGCTGTCAGTTGATGATGATTAATACAATGAGGTTGAAACATCTTATACCACACTCCCTCATTTAGCTTTTCAATTTATTAAAGAAATTATCTTTAAGGGAGTACTAAATATGTTCAACGTATGAATGACGACACGTACTGTTTGAACTATGAAACACTGCACTCAGTTAAGTCCCGCCACTTCTTTAGATTTGTTTATCTCTATTATGAGGAAATGTACTATCAACCCTTACGTATGCGTGTGAAAGCTGGAAAACAACAAGAGATATAGAAACAAAGTTGAACGCATTCGAAAATAAATGTCTAAGGAAAATACTTGGTATAGAATGGAACGAATTCAAAACAAACGAGGAAATTAGAGAAATCGCCAATCAACCACTAATATCTTCAGTAATAAAGAAAAGACGATGGTCATACGTTGGACATGTGATGAGAAGAGATAATAATCGAATAGCAAAGCAAGCCCTCATATGGGAAACAACAGGTAAAAGAAAAAGAGGAAGACCCAGGGAGACACTGAGAAGAACATTGATGAGAGAGGCAAGAGCAGCAGGAATCGGCTCCCTCAATGAGATAGAACTGCTTGCACAGAACAGAGACAGATGGCGAGATTTGATAAAATATCTTTAAAAGAAAACTGCTAGAACAAAAATTCATATAGGAGAAGGTGTATCTTGGTCTACGCCCTATGGGCCGGTTACGGCTCGAAAGGTCAATAGATAGATAGATTATGAGGAAGATCTATGAAATCCAATTTGGACAATGAAAACAAGGAAAATAGTTCTTAAATGCTATGTAGAACCAATCTTAACATATGGAAGTGAATTATAGACAATAAGACAATAAACAAGGAAATTACTGGAGACTGTAGAATTGTGGTTTTATAGAAGAATGTTGAGAATGCCATGGACAGCTAAGAAGAGTAATGAAAATGTTCTGAAAAAGGTAAACGCAAAGGAGATCTAATTTCCAATATTAGGAAGAAACAATCATCATTTTTTGGCCTTGTAATGAGAAGGAAACAGCTGGAATATATTTTGATAACCGGGAAAACTGAGGTACGAAGAGATAAAGGCAAGCAATGAGGAAAGATAGTGGGTACAAATAATAATACATAAATATTATTATATGGGGAACTTCCGAGGCGATAATAGGGAATAATAGAACAAAGAAGTATGTGTTAGCACTCGGAAAAATTGACAGACAAACAACAATAGAAAAAAACGAAGAACAATATATGGTCCGAAGTGGGATCGAACCCGTACTCAGTGGCACCGCGCCTTGCCACGAGAAGCCGAACGCTTGGTACACTGCCACGCAGCCAACTAAAAAATTGGCTATTGCAGTAGTGTCTTCCACGAAAGGCGATCTCAATGACTATAGCATAGGGTAACGATCACAGACCGGAAATAAATTGTATATTTGTACTTTCCTATTAATGCAAGTATCTCCCAGTAGGGCTGAATACTTGTGTTGTAGACAAACATTTATTGGACGAAACAGCACGAATAGTAGTTCCCAGTGGTTATATACTGGGTACAAATAATAATACATAAATATTATTATATGGGGAACTTCCGAGGCGATAATAGGGAATAATAGAACAAAGAAGTATGTGTTAGCACTCGGAAAAATTGACAGACAAACAACAATAGAAAAAAACGAAGAACAATATATGGTCCGAAGTGGGATCGAACCCGTACTCAGTGGCACCGCGCCTTGCCACGAGAAGCCGAACGCTTGGTACACTGCCACGCAGCCAACTAAAAAATTGGCTATTGCAGTAGTGTCTTCCACGAAAGGCGATCTCAATGACTATAGCATAGGGTAACGATCACAGACCGGAATAAATTGTATATTTGTACTTTCCTATTAATGTAATTTCCTATTTCGTGGAAGACACTACTGCAATAGCCAGTTGGCTGCGTGGCAGTGTACCAAGCGTTCGGCTTCTCGTGGCAAGGCGCGGTGCCACTGAGTACGGGTTCGATCCCACTTCGGACCATATATTGTTCTTCTATTGTTGTTTGTCTGTCAATTTTTCCGAGTGCTAACACATACTTCTTTGTTCTATTATTCCCTATTATCGCCTCGGAAGTTCATATAATAATGTATTATTATGTACCCAGTATATAACCACTGGGAACTACTATTCGTGCTGTTTCGTCCAATAAATGTTTGTCTACAACACAAGTATTCAGCCCTACTGGGAGATACTTGCATAATAGGAAGTACAAATATACAATTTATTTCGGTCTGTGATCGTTACCCTATGCTATAGTCATTGAGATCTTTCGTGGAAGACACTACTGCAATAGCCAATTTTTTAGTTGGCTGCGTGGCAGTGTACCAAGCGTTCGGCTTCTCGTGGCAAGGCGCGGTGCCACTGAGTACGGGTTCGATCCCACTTTGGACCATATATTGTTCTTCGTTTTTTTCTATTGTTGTTTGTCTGTCAATTTTTCCGAGTGCTAACACATACTTCTTTGTTCTATTATTCCCTATTATCGCCTCGGAAGTTCCCCATATAATAATATTTATGTATTATTATTTGTACCCAGTATATAACCACTGGGAACTACTATTCGTGCTGTTTCGTCCAATAAATGTTTGTCTACAACACAAGTATTCAGCCCTACTGGGAGATACTTGCATTAATAGGAAAGTACAAATATACAATTTATTTCCGGTCTGTGATCGTTACCCTATGCTATAGTCATTGAGATCGCCTTTCGTGGAAGACACTACTGCAATAGCCAATTTTTTAGTTGGCTGCGTGGCAGTGTACCAAGCGTTCGGCTTCTCGTGGCAAGGCGCGGTGCCACTGAGTACGGGTTCGATCCCACTTTGGACCATATATTGTTCTTCGTTTTTTTCTATTGTTGTTTGTCTGTCAATTTTTCCGAGTGCTAACACATACTTCTTTGTTCTATTATTCCCAATGAGGAAAGATACCAGACAGCTTAAGAGAATGGCTTTCAGAAGGTCAACAACAGAAATGATAAATAACTGTCGAGATGGAGAGCTGTGGAGAGACACGATCACCAATGTCAGCAGTCATGGCACTTGATGATGATGATATCTATTACTTAATTACTCCATAGCAGCATATCTACTAAGATATTCTTTTAATTATAACAACAATTACTTACTTTAAATTTACTGGAGCGTCATCGGTAGAGGCACAATACGCTGTTAGTGAAATCAACATCACGAACACTATCAACATCATGTCTGTTACACTGTTGGAATCTGTTAATGGATAAGAGAACACAATACATCAACAACATGTATATGGTATTGCGTATGTGGACGACGAGATCAGGGTTAAACCAAACAGAAGGTGGTTTCAAGACATCATAGAGACATCGGACCTCACAGCAGAAAATGTGAGTTGTCTGGATATAGACACAGGCTTCTTTCATATGGGCTGCAATGAAAGCAGCGTTCTGTGCTGAGTCTGTCCATAGACATTCTTCCAGACTAACTGTAATGAATGCAATATTTTGTGGGATCTCTAACTGGAGACATATATTCGTTCAAGCTGACTGTGCTCGATGGAACGTTCTTTTGGGAGGTTTGGCTAGTGGGATAAATTATTCCAGACGAGCTGTGGTGTATGCCACGTTCTGTGGGAGGTCTTGCTACAAACAGAGATTTTTTCATAAGGGTTCTGTGGTGAATGCAACGTTCTGTGGCATATCTGGCTGGAGAAATTTGTTCTTTCAGACGTGATTTTTTTTAGTGCAATGTTCTCTTGGAGGTCCGGTCAGAGAAAGATACTCTATAAGACGGGCTGTAGTACTTGCAACGTTCTGTAGGATGTCTGGTCAGAGAAAGATACTCTATAAGACGGCCTGTAGTGCTTGCAACGTTCTGTGGGATGTCTGGTTAGAGAAAGATACTCTATAAGGCGGGCTTCAGTGCTTGCAACGTTCTGTAGGATGTCTGGTTAGAGAAAGATACTCTATAAGACGGGATGTAGTGCTTGCAACGTTCTGTAGGATGTCTGGTCAGAGAAAGATACTCAATAAGATGGGCTGTAGTCCTTGCAACGTTCTGTAGGCGGGCTGTAATGCTTGCAACGTTCTGTGGGATGTCTGGTCAGAGAAAGATACTCTATAAGGCGGGCTGTAATGCTTGCAACGTTCTATAGGATGTTAGGTCAGAGAAAGATACTCTATAAGGCGGGCTGTAGTGCTTGCAACGTTCTATGGGATGTCTGGTTAGAGAAAGATACACTATAAGGCGGGCTGCATTGCTTGCAACGTTCTGTAGGATGTCTGGTTAGAGAAAGATACTCTATAAGACGGGATGTAGTGTTTGCAACGTTCTGTGGGATGTCTGGTCAGAGAAAGATACTTTATAAGACGGGCTGTAGTGCTTTCAACGTTCTGTAGGATGTCAGGTCAAAGAAAGATACTCTATAAGGCGGGCTGTAATGCTTGCAACGTTCTGTAGGATGTCAGGTCAGAGGAAGATACTCTATAAGACGGGCTGTAGTGCTTGCAACATTCTATGGGATGTCTGGTCAGAGAAAGATACTCTATAAGGCGGGCTGTAGTGCTTGCAACGTTCTGTGGGATGTCTGGTTAGAGAAAGATACACTATAAGGCGGGCTGCATTGCTTGCAACGTTCTGTAGGATGTCTGGTTAGAGAAAGATACTCTATAAGACGGGCTGTAGTGCTTGCAACGTTCTGTGGGATGTCTGGTTAGAGAAAGATACACTATAAGGCGGGCTGCATTGCTTGCAACGTTCTGTAGGATGTCTGGTTAGAGAAAGATACACTATAAGACGGGATGTAGTGTTTGCAACGTTCTGTGGGATGTCAGGTCAGAGAAAGTTACTCTATAAGACGGGCTGTAGTGCTTGCAACGTTCTGCAGGATATCAGGTCAGAGAAAGATACTCTATAAGACGGGCTGTAGTGCTTGCAACGTTCTGTAGGATGTCAGGTCAGAGAAATATACTCTATAAGACGGGCTGTAGTGCTTGCAACGTTCTATGGGATGTCTGGTCAGAGAAAGATACTCTATAAGACGGGCTGTAGTGCTTGCAACGTTCTGTGGGATGTCTGGTTAGAGAAAGATATTCTAATAAGACGGACTGTACTGAATGGAACTTTCTGTGGAATATCTGGCAAGAGACAAATATTCTTTCAGACGAGCTGTAGTGAAAGCAGCGTCCCATGGGTTGTCTGCTTAGAGACAATTGTTCTTCCAGACAAGCTATAATAAACGCAACCATCCTGTTCTCAAGATCTCGCTAGAGACAAATATTCTTTCAGACGGTATGTAATTATAGCTCGTTTCAAATCACGTGCCCAACTTCAAAACACTATTACTCAGTAACCGTTTGTTAAAAACTGTTGAAATTTTCCAAATGTTATTAGAATGCAAAAGATCCTTTAAATGTATATTTAACAAATATCTTGCAGCTGCAGTTTTCTTAAAGCGGCGAATTTCTTTGATGTTTGTCAAAATTGTAAATTGTGAACCCCTAAATAATAGAAATTACCGTAGTTGCTGGTCTATGATTAATTTTCACTAGGTAAAGGCGTGGCCGTAATGGGGAAATAACTGAATACGACAAAACACCAGGAGAATTATTGTCTTCTCAGTTAGAGGACGGACAATAATATCAAGGTATACCTGTATGTCCAATTTTCATAGTTGTGTGGTCCTGAAAAGGACCGTTTGTTGAACTAATTTAAGGTAATATAGGGGCCAACATTGTGGGGGCTATATACTTTCATTCTGAATCAGACGAGTCTAAAAGATTAATAACTGTTTGGGGTTGAACATTCCACAAACCATCATTTTTCCAATATTCCTCTTCCTGTTTTAAGACGTGGTCTTCACATTTAGCCCAATAATCTTTGTTTATATTTAATAAAACGAGATTAGCAAGAGTCTTTACATCGCATATTTTGAATGTTGTATTTTCATCTGCCACTTGTCCTTTTAATTTTGCCCAGATTAGTTCAATTGGATTTAAATGATCATGGTAAGGTGGCAGCCTCTAACTTATATAACCGTGCTTTTGGATAATCTTATCTATTTGAAAAATCTTTGTTCTTTGTTTTTGCTTTACTAGAGATAGTAATTCAGGTTTTAAGTACATGTTATTAAATTGTATGTGCTCCTTTGTGAGTCATATCTTAATAGCATCTTTTGTACTGGATGACGTCGGGACTTTATCTTCAAGTGCAACAATGTTGTGGTACGCTACATTGTCCATTATTAGGCAAGATGGTCGATCTAGTGATGGGAGAACAGAGTTTTCAATCCAATGTCTAAATATGTGACCATTCATCTCAGAGTGATAATCCCGATTGTCTATGGATTTTGAAAGAAAAACGAGCTCTGCATTCTGTATTAGTCCATGTTGTCGACTACCTGCATGAGCAATTATCAAGCACTGTCCTTTGCTGCTAGGTATTAATCTCTTAATCTTTCCATCTGATGACTGCCATTCCCTTTGGTTAGTGTGGTGAGCATTGATCCATGTTTCATCCAAGTACACAATATCATAACCTTGCTTGCGCACCTCTTTTACTTCACGTAAGTACTTGCTTCTCATGACTACTATATGTGGCTTCTCACAGATGATGTTTCGTCCATTGGAATACTTTCTGAATGTAAAGCCTGCAGCTCTCACATTCCTCCATAATGTAGACTGATATTTCAATACTGTTGTTCTTTTTCAGCGATACTTTTAATTTTCTTATTGTAACAGTTTCATTCATACCCAACATTTTGCGAATTTCACTTCTAATAAGTTCACTGTCGAAATTATCCAACATTTTTGCTCTTCCTTGTGATTTTGTATATTTTGAACATTGACGGTCACGTGCTTGAATCCAGCGATTAAATGACCGTTTAGATAAATCCAAAATGTGTCTTGTCCTATTCTCAGGATTTTCTAAAGAATGAAATAATCTTCCTCGTTTAGCCTCTTTGCAAAAATAGTCATACATTTTTATTGCGATGTTTTGTAAACTGCAGAATTTCATTTTAAGACTCATAATAAATGTTATCGTTCCACGTCTCCACCTCTGAAAGAACGGAAATGGAACACACAATTTCTCGTGTTTTTTACAAGTGTCTAATTGTGTCAAAAAACCACGACGAAAGCGAGCTGACGAACACGTCAATTTTACCGTGTATGGATTTTTACTCGCTATTTTTAACTTAAAATACTGTAAACATTAAGTTTTGACTACATCAATGGGTCGTTATAAATTTATATAAATCAAATAAGCAACAATAATAACCAAATGTTTTTTTAAAATGAAATTAATTCCCTGTTGGGTTCTAATCATTATAACTTTACATGCAAATTCTGAACAACTTACAACAAGCGGTTAAAAAGCTATCGATTTTAAAAGTTGGGCACGAGTTATGAAACAGGCTATAATGCAACGTTCTGTGCAAATTATGGCTTTCGCCACTCTTCTCCGTCTTACTGAGCTTGTACTCAACCTCAACACCTCTGAGTTCGATGGTAACTTTTATGACCAAGTTAGTGGAGTAGCCATGGGCACCAAGATGGGACCCAGTCCTGCTTGCATATTTATGGGTTACCTTGAACACCAAATTCTCAATTCGTCGAGAAGGTCCCCTTCCCATCATATACCTCCGTTATAATGATGACTGCTTCAGACTCTACTGATCTACATGAGGACGACGTCCCCAAGTTTATCGACTACGTTGGTAGCTATTACAAAGTTATCAAGATCACATCCTGTATATCCACTTCCTCTGTTACCTTCCTAGATCTTATTGTTTCTTTTGGTATACTTCTGACTCCCACACCTCGGTATTTTATAAACCCACAGACGCCCATTGTTATCTTCCATATACTTCATCACATTCACCTTCTTTTCGTGATTCAATTCCGTTCTCACATTTATTGCATCATCGTCGCATCTGCCAGGAGGACCAATATTTCCTCCAACAGGCTCACCTCATGTTAGGTTTCTTCAGCCGCCGGCTTTATCCAGATTCGATCCTCCAGTCTGCCTTCAAGTGGGTCCTCCTTATCTCTCGTCCCGAGACACTCACTCCTTCCAACCGCCCCCCCCCACCTCCTCTGAGAGAACAATACTCACCCTCACCTATCATCCTCACAACCTGGCCGCTGTGAAGGTACTTAACCTCTATCGTTCCATTCTCCACTCTGCTCCCACAACTCGTCTCTCTTTAGTGATCCCCCTAGGATCGCCTTCAAACGCGAAAGGAATTTGGGGGATATTCTAGTTAGGAGCCATCTCCCACTATCCAGCCATCAACACTTGGGTACGGTCCCTTGTGGTCGTAACTGCATCACCTGCGTCTATGTGATTCGCACTGACTCTGTTTTATTCCCTAACGAACGGTTTGAGATTAAGCATGGCTCACATGTGTGTGCCATAACATCATGTATGCCATCATATGCCAACGATGCCACATGATTTATATTGGCGAGTCTGGGAGACGATTATCGGAAAGATTTTATGAACATCTTTGAGATGTTCAACATAATACTGGCACTCCAGTGTCTTCCAATTTGAATTCATCAGACCACAAGGGCAAAGACGACATTCGCATCACTGGTATTGTCCTGGGCCACTCCGGCAAGCGTAGCCGGTTTGCTTTGGAGAATGGCCTTATGGTCCTATTTTGTTCGCTGACCCCACGTGTCATGAAAGTATCTCACTCGTATACATAGTCTCCCTTTAATTTCTCCTTCCCTATTGCTAGTCTTCTTTGTTGCCCATGTTTGGGTACTTTGGTCTATCCACTATGCCGTGCTATTCATAGCTCTCCTCCACTAGATCTCACAGCGATACTTAGATGGTCTCCTATATCTCGTCTGTCTATGCTACTTATCTTTCACGTGTTTCTTATTGTACCCCACCCTCAGACATATAATTATTTCTGCCTTTCGAGTACCTGTCATTCTTCTGTTCTATTCTTTCTCCTTTTTGTATGCACACCAACCTCGGTGCGTAGTCTTCTGGTTATGGGAGCGCTATGCGTACTTTTCTGCACATATATGATTGTCCTTGTATGGATTTGCATATGCATACGTGTGCTTATATGGATGGGTACGGGTATACTTGTATGCATATGTATATATGATACGTGTATATATATATATATATATATATATATATATATATGTAGATACATATATGTATGTGTAGTTATGTTTATAGATGTATATATGCGCTCTTTTGTGTGAGTGTATATATGTATGTGTGGCCCCTTAGATACTTATATACATTATCAGTGTCTTTGTAGTCTGGTAACCTAGACAATGTTCCCTCACTCCATATTTTAGAACACTTACACTGTTTGACACCTTGACCATCGGGGTATCTACAGCGTACAACCGCGCGGATTCTCTCTCTTTCTCGTTCCGGCCACGGTCCACGACACATGGAAGAAATTTTTCTTTTCTTAAACCAGTTTTAATTATTTTGTTTTTGATGTTTCATTACTAGTTAGCTATGTAGGATTAGTTTTATTTACTTACATATCAGTGTGTGTGTGTTGTTTGTTTGTTCCTGCTGAAGGCATATTGAGCCGAAACGTCGTTCCAATTTGTGTCGTCTATTAATCACGTAAAGCTCTTACTATACCATTTTTTCTATATTTTTCTTCAATTCTCCTCTATAATAAATGCGACTTTGTGTGGGAGGATTTGCCAGTGAAATATATTCTTTCAGATTGGCTGTGATGTTGCTCAGTGGGTAGAGACAGATTCTTTTAATATGGGCTTTGGTGAGTGCAACGTTTTGTTGTATATCTGGCTAGAGACAATTGTTCTATCGGACGGACTGTGATGAATGCATTGCTCTGTGGAAAGTCTAGCTAGAGACATATATTCTAAGTGGATTGTGATGAATATATCGTTCAGCTGGAGGTCTTACTAAAGTTATATATTGTTTCAGACAGTCTGTGATGAATGCATTTCTGAGAGAGGTCCGGTCATAAAAAGACGATCTTTCATACTCATCTTGATGAATGCAATGTTCTGTAGCAGATGTGGCTAGACACATAGATTCTTTTAGACGATTTTGATAAATGCAATGTTCTGTAGGAGATGTGGCTAGATACAGAGATTCTTTTAGACGACTTTGATAAATGCAACGTTCTGTAGGAGATGTGGCTAGATACAGAGATTCTTTTAGACGACTTTGATAAATGCAACGTTCTGTAGGAGATGTGGCTAGATACAGAGATTCTTTTAGACGACTTTGATAAATGCAACGTTCTGTAGGAGATGTGGCTAGATACAGAGATTCTTTTAGACGACTTTGATAAATGCAACGTCCTGTAGGAGATGTGGCTAGATATAGAGATTCTATTAGACGACTTTGATAAATGCAACGTTCTGTAGGAGATGTGGCTAGATACAGAGATTCTTTTAGACGACTTTGATAAATGCAACGTTCTGTAGGAGATGTGGCTAGAGACAGAGATTCTTTTAGACGACTTTGATAAATGCAACGTTCTGTGTGAGATGTGGCTAGATACAGAGATTCTTTTAGAAGACTTTGATAAATGCAACGTTCTGTGGGAGATGTGGCTAGATATAGAGATTCTATTAGACGACTTTGATAAATGCATCGTCCAGTAGGAGATGTGACTAGATATAGAGATTCTTTTAGACGACTTTTATAAATGCAACGTTCTCCAAAGAACACGCATCATGATGGTTTCTATGGTTACATATAAATTGCAAATATCGTAATACAGACATAGCCCATAATTACATTAATATTGGGTCATGAAAATGTACGTTGTTCGAAAAGTTAAAAAATGAATGTCTTACCAATTGCTGTTTGCACGAATCAATATTTGTAGTCACGTCAGACTTGAATGGAACGTATATAAGTAGAATAAACACTGTAACAATTATCATAAGGAGTAATGTAATAGTCTTAATAAAATATTGTGTAATTCTATTTTATTGTTTACCTCTCTAATGAATTGTGTTGGTTGTTAATCTGGGTTTTATCTGTGGTGGTCAGCCACGGTGTACGTGCCACGCGACGATCGGTTGTGGTGCTGTTCGTGTTTAAGGATTTAGAAGCCTTTTCGATTCGGTGGGAGGATTTAAACTACGAGCTTAATGATGTTACCAGCTGTTGTATTCGTTTTTACAACTTTTTTGTTATTGAAAGGTGCACGTGCTCTTGTAGCATGTGCAGGACTCACAACTGCGGATTGGAAAGTTGGGAGCAGCCACCGTGGTAGACTGGCGAGGTATAGAAGGTTGGAAAAGCGGTGAGCAGTTGGGAAATGGCAAAGAGCCAAGAAGGGTCAACAAGACCTAGACATGAATGTCGACTGTTTTAAGACTTTAGCAAGCCAAGACAAAGGTGAGAAATGGTTCAGTGAGAGAGTGACCCAGGATAAATCACTTTAGTTACTATGGCAACTTCATAAGAATATGAAGGAGCAGTGAAAAATAATTGTGTTCGTCACTTCTAGAGCTTAGATCTTACCTGAAAGAGAAATTATGAAAATACGGGGGCGGGGGGGGGGGGGCCTCGGTAGCCTACTTGGCTTGGGAAAACCACCCGACTAGACTACCGACGTTCGGACAACCCGTGTTAGATTCTCGCTGGGAGCAGTGTGAGTTGTACTCGTAGTTGGGAAAAAAAATATACCCCCACGGCCGACCCAGCCGTTGGCAGAAATGGGTACCAGGGTATTACCCTGGGAAGGTGAGGAATGTCGCCTCGCGTAGTGAGTTTCGATGCTTGAGGCGCCACTACCCAGAAATCTCCGAACATTTCTGGATAGGCGACCGAGCACATATGGGTGGAAGCTCGCGTGCTAAGATGCTGGTTCAAGTCTCGTACGTTACCTTTACCTTTAAGGGTGGAACGCTTTTCTCTCACTATCTTGGGTAGAGTGATCACAAGGATGTGAAGGGTCATTGCGTTGCCATGATGGCTATATCTAACATGTGTAGGGTCCGAAGAATGGAGGAGAATGATTATGTTGCAGTAGATGAGATCAAAGCTGTGTTAAAGCGTTAAAGATGGCGTTTGGGGGACTCGGTAGCCTAGTCGGGAAAACCACTCGACTAGGCTACCGACTTTCGGACAATCCGGGTTCGATTCCCGTTGGAAGCAGCGTGAATTGCACTCGTGGTTGGAAAAAAAAATACCCCCGCGGTCGACCCAGCCGCTGGCAGGAATGGGTATTACTCTGGGAAGGTGAGGAATACCGCCTCGCATTACGTTTTGATGCTTGAAGCGACACTATCCAGAAGTCTCTGAACACATCCGATAGGCCGCCGAACACATGTGGGTGAAAACTCGCGTGCTAAGACGCCGATTCAAGTCTCGTACTTTACTTTACTTTAGATGGCATTCGGTATAAGATCATTGGCGAGTTGTCAGATGTGGGTTTTGAGGAACTAGCAAGTGTTTATCATGGCAGTATCGTGAGCGCTACTGACAGTGACAACTGACTTCACAGTTATTCGATAAATCTGCCGAAGCTGGGCAAAGACCATACGAAAATGATAGACCCATCGCATAACTACCATGCAAAACACGGTAGGTAAATTATATGAGAAAATAACTACTAGGAAATTAACCTACCAGCTGGATAGTCTGCGTCTTCTTCCACCTACCCTCCGAAATACCATCTCAACGGAGAGAGGCGGGCAAATGCCCCCGATCTTTGTCTATGATGTCTATGAGGGCTACCACACAGGCATTGAAACCCTCGTTGTTGCAATTGACATAGAGGATGCATTCAACAGATTATATCTGAATTTTCTGATTTCTCAGCTTCTTGAATTCAAGATCAGCCCATTCCTACTTAATTGGAATTCTGCGGCCTTTTACCGAAAGTTCAGACTGAGAGAGATTGTTGCTGGAGAACGTCAGACAGTGAGAGTGTGTTGCTGGAGAACTTCAGGTAGAGAGAGTGTGTTGCTGGAGAACTTCAGGCAGTGAGAGTGAGTTGCTGGAGAACTTCAGGCAAAGAGAGTGTGTTGCTGGAGAACTTCAGGCAGTGAGAGTGAGTTGCTGGAGAACTTCAGGCAGTGAGAGTGAGTTGCTGGAGAACTTCAGGCAAAGAGAGTGTGTTGCTGGAGAACTTCAGGCAGTGAGAGTGAGTTGCTGGAGAACTTCAGGCAGTGAGAGTGAGTTGCTGGAGAACTTCAGGCAGTGAGAGTGTGTTGCTGGAGAACTTCAGGCAGTGAGAGTGAGTTGCTGGAGAACTTCAGGCAAAGAGAGTGTGTTGCTGGAGAACTTCAGGCAGTGAGAGTGTGTTGCTGGAGAACTTCAGACAGTGAGAGTGAGTTGCTGGAGAACTTCAGGCAGAGAGAGTGTGTTGCTGGAGAACTTCAGGTAGAGAGAGTGTGTTGCTGGAGAACTTCAGGCAGAGAGAGTGAGTTGCTGAAGAACTTCAGGTAGAGAGAGTGTGTTGCTGGAGAACTTCAGACAGAGAGAGTGTGTTGCTGGAGAACTTCAGGCAGAGAGAGTGTGTTGCTGGAAAACTTCAGGCAAAGAGAGTGTGTTGCTGGAGAACTTCAGGCAGAGAGAGTGTGTTGCTGGAGAACTTCAGACAGAGAGAGTGTGTTGCTGGAGAACTTCAGGCACAGAGAGTGTGTTGCTGGAGAACTTCAGGCAAAGAGAGTGTGTTGCTGGAGAACTTCAGGCAAAGAGAGTGTGTTGCTGGAGAACTTCAGGCAAAGAGAGTGTGTTGCTGGAGAACTTCAGGCAGAGAGAGTGTGTTGCTGGAGAACTTCAGGCAAAGAGAGTGTGTTGCTGGAGAACTTCAGGCAAAGAGAGTGTGTTGCTGGAGAACTTCAGGCAGAGAGAGTGTGTTGCTGGAGAACTTCCGGCAAAGAGAGTGTGTTGCTGAAGAACTTCAGGCAAAGAGAGTGTGTTGCTGGAGAACTTCAGGCAAAGAGAGTGTGTTGCTGGAAAACTTCAGGCAGAGAGAGTGTGTTGCTGGAGAACTTCAGGCAGAGAGAGTGTGTTGCTAGAGAACTTCAGGCAGAGATAGTGTGTTGCTAGAGAACTTCAGGCAGAGAGAGTGTTTTGTTTGAGAATACCAAAAAGAGAGAATGTGTTGCTGGAGAACTTCAGGCAGATAGAGTATGTTGCTGTAGAATTTCAGACAGAGAGAGTGTGTTGCTGGAGAATCTCAGACAGAGAGAGTGTGTTGCTGGAGAACTTCAGACAGAGAGAGTGTGTTGCTGGAGAACTTCAGACAGAGAGAGTGTGTTGCTGGAGAATCTCAGACAGAGAGAGAGTGTTGCTGGAGAACTTCAGACAAGAGAGAGCGTGTTGCTGGAGAACTTCAGACAGAGAGAGAGTGTTGCTGGGGAACTTCAGACAGAGAGAGAGTGCTGCTTGAGAACATCAGACAGAGAGAGAGTGCTGTTTGAGAACATCAGACAGAGAGAATGTGTTGCTGGAGAACTTCAGACAGAGAGAGAGAGTGCTATTTGAGAACATCATACAGAGAGAATGTGTTGCTGGAGAACTTCAGACAGAGAGAGAGAGTGCTGTTTGAGAACATCAGACAGAGAGAATGTGTTGCTGGAGAACTTCAGACAGAAATTGATCGTTTAAATTAGAACTAATTTCAAAAACGTTAGCGTAGACTCCTTTTCAATATGTTTGTACCCGTGAACTCCAATGACTCAACTCAAGATTAAAACCACAAAGTCCATGAACATTTATTTAAATTTTTACATGAAGGATTTTTCTCATGAAGGATCAGACAGACAAACAGACAGACAGACAGACAGACAGACAGACAGGCAGGCAGGCAGGCAGGCAGGCAGGCAGGCAGACAGACAGGCAGGCAGGCAGGCAGACAGACAGACAAGACAGAGAGACAGATAGATAGATAGATAGATAGATAGATAGATAGATAGATAGATAGATAGATAGATAGATAGATAGATAGATAGATAGATAGATAGATAGATAGATAGATAGATAGATAGATAGATAGATAGATAGATAGATAGATAGATAGATAGATTGCTTGCTTGCGTTCGCCCAATGACTAGAGTATTCTAGTAGACTACAGAATTACTCTTCATCATAATCCCTTAAAAGGACGTTAAGTGGGTGTGTTTGCGTTGTGTTGTAGTTTACAGTATAACTGTGATATTTGCGCCTTTCGGCCCAACACATCCGACTTCAGCATGATCATTAGTTATAATATTCACACCATCAACATGGGAGATGTCAATGTTGTGGTCAGTAATAAAGTCAATAATTAATTATGGTTTTTAGTTAAGTAACACCCCCCCCCCCCCACACACACACAGACATTACCATGATAAACAAATCAAAACAATGATACACAAATATTCAAAATGACATTTATCGCAATGGCAGTTGTGATGCAAATCCTGTCTGGTAGGAAGCGGAAAGTGCTTGTGATGAGGGCATGAGAAGCTGATTGATAGATAGATAGATAGATAGATAGATAGATAGATAGATAGATAGATAGATAGATAGATAGATAGATAGATAGATAGATAGATAGATAGATAGATAGATAGATAGATAGATAGATAGATAGATAGATAGATAGATAGATAGATAGATAGATAGATAGATAGGCAGGCAGGCAGGCAGGCAGGCAGGCAGGCAGGCAGGCAGGCAGGCAGGCAGGCAGGCAGGCAGGCAGGCAGGCAGGTAGGTAGGTAGGTAGGTAGGTAGGTAGGTAGGTAGGTAGGTAGGTAGGTAGGTAGGTAGGTAGGTAGGTAGGTAGGTAGGTAGGTAGGTAGGTAGGTAGGTAGGTAGGTAGGTAGGTAGGTAGGTAGGTAGATAGATAGATAGATAGATAGATAGATAGATAGATAGATAGATAGATAGATAGATAGATAGATAGATAGATAGATAGATAGATAGATAGATAGATAGATAGATAGATAGATAGATAGATAGATAGATAGATAGATAGATAGATAGATAGATAGATAGATCGAATATGCTTTTTGAAGAAGCAGAATTTTAAATAAACTAAAAGTAGTCAGTAGAATATAAATAGTTGGCCAGACTTTTTAAGGTAGCCTGCCATTCAATATTAGTCATCGCGATTGCTTTAAAACGCATATTGACATTATTAGTAGCACCATGGAAATGAATTACATAACTAATAAAACCTTAAATTTTAATGAGAATATCAGTAAAGTTGTATAATATGTGGTTATTACATACTTAAGGATATAGATTTTATTATATGTCAGTTGTATGCAGACATGTTACTATTAATTAGATATATTAATGTTAGTTGATAATATTTATTAAAATAATAGATAAAAGTTAATATAAGAAGTTTTAGGACGACTAAGGGTGAAAAAAGAAATACTAAACACAATTAGAGCAAGACAAATGCAATTTTTTGGTCATGCTAAAAGTAAAAGACACAACAGTCTAATAAAAGTAATATTAGAGGGGAAAATACAAGGTAAAAGAGGCAGAGGCAGACCAAGACTAACATGGATGAGTAACATCAAAAGATGGACAAGTCAGTCTATGAGAACCTGCACCATCACAGCAAGAGACAGAGTGTAATGGCGCTCCATGGTAGCCAACCTTCGATGCGGAGAAGGCACCCAATGATGATGAATATCAGAAGATAATATGATAGAAATGTAACTATTATTGGGTTATATTGCTGGTTTAGAACGTATCTCTCTCTCTCTCTCTGCGATCAGGACCCAATCAGAGTAGGATTCCAGCTCCTCACATGAACTCAGCTGTCAGGTTAGGTGTGTTACAAACAGAACATCACAATTATAGTCTGCTAGATCCACTCTGATTGAACACCCGTTAAAAACGTTGCACTGTGTTCTGCGCCAGTGGCCCAGTGCATCCGATTTCAGCCAGAATTTTATTCAGGTTTGCTTTCCCTAGCCTTTGATTGTCCCCAATCTTCCTGCAAGGCAGCAGGTGATCTTTTCTGTAGGGGGATTCTGCCCTTAGATGGTCGGCCCTCCCAGGTTTACGAGCACCATCTGCCCGAGTCACTAGAGGTGACTAACACAGACATGCACACACAAAGATATGAGATGTGACTAACACAGACACGGACACACAAAGATGTGAGATGTGACTAACACAGACATACACACACAAAGATATGAGATGTGACAAACACAGACATGCACACACAAAGATGTGAGAGGTGACTAACACAGACATGCACACACAAAGATATGAGATGTGACAAACACAGACATGCACATAGCGTATGAAATGATAATACACGAAGAAACTCAATATATAATAAAATATCCAAGAAAATTGAGTGGCTGTAAATGGATTTAAAGTCCAGATACTATATGGGCCACTGCAAGAATTAAAAAGACAGTAAAATTTATACAGGAAACGACATTGCAGATATAGACACTTCGGGCGAACGAAAGATAAATAGATAGATAGAAAGTCCAGAAGATTCCTATGTTTTTAATACGTGTTCCAGTTCACCATGTTGTAATGGTGTTTGTATAAGGCACTTGTGTGCAGCAACATTCTAACCAAAATCTGACGAAATATAAATACGAGCTTTCTTAAATGGATATTAGTTCATTGTTTTCGTATTATTAAGTGCCCCGATTGCTCATGATGGGGAAGACATGGCAGCAGCACATATTCTGAACACACACACACACACACACACACTCTCATAAACACAAACACTCATATAAAAACAGATATTGTTGCGAACTTCGATTTGTAATTTTCTATTACTCTGCCAGTCTATATTTATGTAATTATGTTTATTAATATATCTCGCACATATATGTATATACATATATGTCATTAACCTTGTTTCCCAATCTATGTCATTAACTCTGCTCTCTAATGTATTTCATTAACTATATTCCCTAATGTATGACATTAACTCTGTTCCCTAATGTATGTCATTAACTCTGTTCCCTTATGTATGTCATTAACTCTGTTCCCTAATGTATGTCATTAACTATATTCCCTATTGTATGTCATCAACTCTGTTCCATTATGTATGTCATTAACTCAGTTCCCTAATGTATGTCATTAACTCTGTTCCCTAATGTATGTCATTAACTATATTCCCTAATGTATGTCATTAACTACATTCCCTTATGTATGTCATTAACTATGTTCCCTTATGTATGTCATTAACTCTGTTCCCTAATGTATGTCATTAACTATATTCTCTAATGTATGTCATTAACTCTGTTCCCTTATGTATGTCATTAACTCTGTTCCCTAATGTATGTCATTAACTATATTCCCTATTGTATGTCATCAACTCTGTTCCATTATGTATGTCATTAACTCTGTTCCCTAATGTATGTCATTAACTCTGTTCCCTAATGTATGTCATTAACTATATTCCCTAATGTATGTCATTAACTATATTCCCTTATGTATGTCATTAACTATGTTCCCTTATGTATGTCATTAACTCTGTTCCCTAATGTATGTCATTAACTATATTCTCTAATGTATGTCATTAACTCTGTTCCCTTATGTATGTCATTAACTCTGTTCCCTAATGTATGTCATTAACTATATTCCCTATTGTATGTCATCAACTCTGTTCCATTATGTATGTCATTAACTCTGTTCCCTAATGTATGTCATTAACTCTGTTCCCTAATGTATGTCATTAACTATATTCCCTAATGTATGTCATTAACTATATTCCCTTATGTATGTCATTAACTATGTTCCCTTATGTATGTCATTAACTCTGTTCCCTAATGTATGTCATTAACTATATTCTCTAATGTATGTCATTAACTCTGTTCCCTTTGTATGTCATTAACTCTGTTCCCTAAAGTATGCTATGAACCACTTTTCATTGTATGCGATGTGTATCTGCTTCTACTTATGGGAGAGTTTTTCTAAGGCAGTACTGCATATAAATGAGACAACATGCAACACATGTACTTTCTGTTTAGAATACTAAAAATAGGACTGTCTCTAATGAAATTTATTATCTGAGTTTTTTTTCATTCGAATGATATAAACTCTGAACCATTGTGCATGTTATGACGTTAACTTATGCCGACTTACATGGCAAGGCAACTTAATTGTGTCTGTGGTGAAACTCATTGTAGAGTGCAAATCTAACGGTATTATTGTATCTATGTATGTGACAGCTTATGTCGTGTTATCGAAGGAAGGACGGAAGGAAGGAGGAATGAAGGAAGGGATGGAGGAAGGAAGGAAGGCAGGAAGGAAGGAAAAAGGAAGGATGGAAGGCATGCAGGAAGAAAGGAAGGCAAGAAATAATGAATGATGGAAGGAATGAAGGAAGGAAGGAAGGAAGAAAGGAAAGAAAAAAGATTGAAAGAAGGATGGAAGAAGGGAAGGAGGGATTTAGGCAGACAGGAAGAGAGGAAGGAAGGAAGGTAGGAAGGGATGTAGGAAGACATGGAGGCGGGAAGAAAGGAAGAAAAAAAGAAGGAAGAAAGGAAGGAAGGAAGGAAGGAAGGAAAGCAGAAAGGAAGTGAGGGAGGGAGGGAAATAAAAAGAAAGGAATTAAGGAAAGAAAGATGGAAAAGAAAGGGAAGGAGGCAGGAAGGAAGGAAGGGGATGGAAGGGAAGGGGAAGGAAGGAAGGAAGGATGGCAGGAAGGAGGGCAGGAAGGAGGGCAGGAAGGAGGGCAGGAAGGAAGTGAGGGAGGGAAATAAAGAGGAAGGAAGAAAGGGAGGGAGGGAAGAAGAAAAGGAAGGAGGGAGGAAGGAAAACGAAAAGGAAGGAATTAAGGAAAGAAGGAAGGAAAAGGAAGGGAAGGAGGCAGGAAGGAAGGAAGGGGATGAAGGAAGGAAGGAAGGAAGGAAGGAAGGAAGGAAGGAAGGAAGGGAAGGAAGGAAGGAAGGAAGGAAGGAAGGAAGTGAGGGAGGGAGGGAGGAAGGAAGGAAGGAAGGAAGGAAGGAAGGAAGGAAGGAAGGAAGGAAGGAAGGAAGGAAGGAAGGAAGGAAGGAAGGAGGGAGGAAGGGAGGGAGGGAGGGAGGGAGGGAGGGAGGAGGGAGGAGGGAGGGAGGGAGGGAGGGAGGAAGGAAGGAAGGAAGGAAGGAAGGAAGGAAGGAAGGAAGGAAGGAAGGAAGGAAGGAAGGAAGGAAGGAAGGAAGAAGGAAGGAAGGAAGGAAGGAAGGAAGGAAGGAAGGAAGGAAGGAGGAAGGAAGGAAGGAAGGAAGGAAGGAAGGAAGGAAGGAAGGAAGGAAGGAAGGAAGGAAGGAAAAGAATTAGAAAAATCTGTCACAAGTAACTATAAAATACTTTTATCAAGGAATGTTATAACACAAATCTTGAGACTTAATTTATCAGCAGTGAAAATGCAGCCTAAGGTTGTAATTTCGGATTCCTCAGCTGTCATTATGTAATCAATAAATGCGTTGATGCAACTAAGTGTAGTGTTGTTATTGCACTCTGTTATTATAAACCAAACCATTTCCAAATTATGTATTTCCATATTAGGAAAGCTCAAACGTTTTTCCCCACTTGCCACGTTATATTTATATTGGATATATACCAATCATTAAAACATACTGTTATTAAACTGGGTAAATGCGCATCAAGATGCATAAAAAGCTACCGGGCATTAGAGTCTAACAAATTATCGCCATGTAGCTAGATTACTGTGTTTATCCTTATATATTTTTGTGTTGCGGTTTGTTCTTGCTGAAAACCTTTTTTGGTAAAATGTCGTTCTACTTTTGTTTTGTGACTCATCTTCGTAAATACCATACCACCTTTTCTTTTTTCAAAAAATGTCACTGTTATTAATCTTTTGTTTCTGAACACCTGCTGTTAATTTGTTATTTCTGCAGTTCGTGTCTCTGATTCATCTCATTATTGCAGACAAATTATGTTGTTTTGTAATTAGAAAATAGTTATTCTCTTTCTTCTTCTTTCTTCTTCTTTCCTCTTCTTCTATTCCATCCTCTGCTGCCGTTGGCCTCGAGGGGAGAAACAATCTGCGATTCTTTGCTCTTCTGTTAGCCTCTTCTGATGTTATTCCTCATAGTGACTCTAGTATTCCCTTTTTTTATCTCTTTCTCGGTCTTCCTCTTAATCTGGCGTTTTCGTGGCGTTTGTTTATGGCTCTTTGAGTCATTGTTAGTTCTTTTTGTCTTGTTATGTGGCCGAACCAATTTATCTGTTGTTTCTTTATGTATTCGATGGCTGGTTCAATTTCGAGTTTCTTCCTCAGGTCAGTGTTTCTTATTCTATCCCTTAAGCTGTTTCCAGCGTTATTCTTTGCTGAATAAGGTGAATTAGCTTTGAAATAAAGTAATAAAACACCTAATTCTGCAGCAATAACAGATATAACATTTAGACATTCCTTTTCTGTGACTTTTATTGATAATGGACTTTCAATCTAGAAATGCATTTTACAATTAGAGGCTCCAGAAGCATTAAAAAAATAATAAATCATAGTTCCTATAATTGAAGAAAAATCATCATCGACTGGCCGTCAATGAGATCATCTTTGACTTTCATTAATAACAAGTCTAATGATAATCCCCCACAAAACTGGGGTCTTCAAGAAAGGTATGTCAATAAATTAATGTTAATTTCAAATTATGTCTAAATACTATAATTATAACAAGATATGTACAAGATACTTGAGGGAATAAATCATAAAAATACTGTTCATAACGTAATGTCATTCTGTTTATTTGTTGTTTTTTTTTTTTTTTTTTTTTTTTTACAATCCAGCTCTTCCGTTTAGGTGTTGCTGCTTTCTTTTTTTAATTACGAGCTCTCAAAGAGGCAAGGGAACCGAATTGAAAGAATGCTGGATGTTACTGGGCTTTTCAAGATTAAAAAAAAATATATTTATTCTTTTAATTTTGAATTATTTCAAACACCAGAAAGCATAAAAGGGGGAGTGGGATTTTACCACTTGTGACGTGTTGAGGGAGGCTACATTGACATTCCATGACATCGATGGAGGAGTTTATTCTAGGAAGGTTTGTCAGAATGGTTTCAGGTTACAACAGGAGTAAGACAAGGATGTGTCCTCTCACCACTCCTCTTCATCATATATGTGGACAAAATAAATCAGGAAACAACCATCAATAAGGACAAATCAAATAATAACATAAAGGTAGAAAACTCCAACATCAATGAGCTACTCTTCGCAGATGACCAATGCCTAATATATGAGGATGAAAACCTGCTACAACAGCACTTAACATCTCTAGACAAAAGCTGCACAAACTACAGTATGAAAATTAACACAGCAAAAAGAGAGGCTATAAGAATAAGCAAATTAAGACACCCATTAAACATCAAGATCAAAGATAAAGAAATAAAACAAGTAGATGAATTCAAGTATTTAGGCACAATGTTCACAGAAGATGGAAAACTAGACAGAGAAATTGACATGAGAATACAAAAAGCAAATGCTGTCACATACCAGCTTTCATCATTGCTAAGACATCCAAACATTTCTATGCCAGCTAAACAACAAATGATAAATAGCATCTTCATACCAACTTTGTGCTATGAAAGTCAAACATGGACCCTTACTAAATCACATTTAAGAAAGATCAATACATGTGAGATGCGTTGCTTGAGAAAAGTAACAAACAACACAAGAAGAGATAGAATACCAAATGAAACCATAAGAAAAATAATAGAAACAAAACCCTGCAAAGAATATATAGAACAACAATAACTTAAATGGTTTGGCCACCTGGTCAGAATGAATCCTCACCAATCACCATCAAGGGCGTTCTTCTCGAGAATGCATGGAAAAAGACCAAGAGGAAGACCCAGAAGAAGATGGATAGATGCAGTGACAGAGACATGTAACAACAAAGGAAAATCACTAATTCAGACAATTCGAGCAGCACAAGAACGACAAATGATATAAACCACGACACCTTTTAGGTATAAGTGAAAGAGAAAAGAAGTAGAAGAAGATGTGTGTGAGTGTGTGTTTGTTTATTTGTGTATATATATATTTATTTATAAGAATTATTAATAAGTCAAAGTTGGGACAAAGTTCTACGATGAGTTAAGTTTGCCAACACATACGAAATTTGTTTGTAGAAACTTATATACATTATATTATTATATTTTCGAACCATGACAGTTTTCCTTTCTTGATGTTGCGGTTGTTGTTTTGTTTTATTAGTAAGCGAACTAATAATTGAGAACGGAGGTACCAGGCTTTCATAATGAGTGATAAGTCTACTCTATTGACATCATTTACAACAACTACGAACAATTTAAAGTCTGCTACCTGAACTATGGATCGCGACCTTGAATGTAATTTCTGTGTAAGAGCCACTGAAGATGCTGACAGTCCTCTTATTGAGACAATGACAATAGCAAGATGTTCTCACGAGCTAGTGCTCAAACACTAACAGCCCAGTTCATCGGGACATACTCCGAGAGAAGCCAGCTATAGGTTTGTGTATAATTTTTTATTCATTCTTGGCCAGATAAATACAAGTGGCTTGTTAAAGATAAAGATCGAGGTGATGTTTTTTGTTGTGTTTGTTCTAGGTACTATCTGAATGACGCAAACATGCTTCAGAAAACCAAAGGTGTCTTTATTCGTGTGTCTCTCATTAATTATAAGAAAGCGACAGGATCCATTGATAATTTTTTTAGAAAAAAAAAGATTCCTCTGAATATCTTAAAAATACAAACGAGAAAGAAAATCTCCGTACATTGCACGTAAAGAGACATATCCACTCTATCATACATTGATACATCAGCAATGCAGAACTGATATTGAAGAAAATAGGTATGCACTATGTAATTTGGTGAGGAGTCTATATTTCCCACTTAAAGAGGAGGTAGCTCACACAATCAAATATGAGCAGATTCTGATAAACTTAATGATACTGTGTGTTAAGAGTTGAAGTGACTGGCTTATGAAACAGAGTGAACGAGTTACTTATTTCAGTAAAGACACAGCTTGTGAATTGTTGCAATGCATTGGAGAGGTACTTGATGAACAGTTTTCTACGGAAATTAAAAGGAAACATTTGTTTTCACGACTGACGAATCCATAAACACTGCCAACAAATCTTAACTGTCTATATGTGTGACATATGTCAGACTGTTGACAAATTAGAGAAACATTTGTGTGCATAGTTCCACTCCACAATAATCATCATCATATGCAATACGGGGGAATGGTTGGTCTTGGGGCAAGACGCCAGTCTTGAGACAGAGAGGTTGTGTGAGTTCAAATTCCTACTGCATTGGTTAGGATTTGTATTTATGATTTCTCTCAGCGGCAACCGACCTTGGTTTCACTTACTCATCGACAGAAAAATAGTAGCACCTCCGAAGTCGGAGTTAGCTGCACTTTCGACCACCGTACACACTACTGCCAGGGGACAAATGGATTAAAACGTAACAGTTAGTTCCTAGTCTCTAGGGACTTTGCCAGAGGTGAAAGATGGAGAACGCTAAAAGAAAAATGTGCCATACTGGTTGGCGTAGGCGATCATGTCCTTCCACAATTAGCTTTCCACAGTGCATGGTATACAATTCTGCTTTTGACTGTTTTCCGAGCCATGACGCCAAGCTATCTAGTAATTTTGTCGTCCGAGTATTATTTTTCCGTGTATTTTGCCAGTTGTAACTATGTATTCCAACGTTCCTCTTCTCATAATGTGCCCGAAAAATGTTGATTATTTCTTTCTGATGTTTTTTTAGGATCTCCCTGTTTGTATTGCCCTCTTTAAGAATTTCCTCATTGGTTTGTTTAACTGTCCAGGGAACTTTCAACATTCTTCGGAGAAATCCTATCTCTGTGGCCCCTAATCGTCATTTCATGTGTTTGTTTATGGTCCATGAATCAATTCCATAAGTCAGAATTGGTTCTATATAGCACCGATGAACTCTCTTTCTCGCTTCTATTGACATGGATATGTTGCAAAAGATGTTTTTCATTTTCTGAAATGCTATTTTGGCCTGAGCTGTTCTGCTTTTTATTTCTGTGGTACATCTTTCATCTAATGTTATTATTGTGCCCAAGTATTTGTCGTGTTGCACTTGTTTTGGATTTGTCCTGTGTATTTATATGCTTTATGTGATGATGATTGTCTCTTCCAAATGACCATTACTTGTGTTTTCTTATTATTCAGAGATCTTTCGTGTTGGTTTCATTACAAAATACAACTGAAACCTTCACAAATTGCATTGAAAGGGAAATAAATAAACGAGGTATGTCATTTGGTAATTATACAACTTGTGGATTTTATGGAGGTTCTAATTTTTCAGGAAGCATCTCTGGAGTTAACAAAAAGATGACAGATAAATCAGGAAGGCCTATTCTATACATACATTGAAGGGCTATTTTATATATACATTGTAGGACTATTCTATACATACATTGTAGGGGTATTCTATACAAACATTGTAGGACTATTCTATACATACATTTTAGGGCTATTCTATACATACATTGTAGGGCTATTCTATAGAAACATTGTAGGACTATTATATACATAGATTGTAGGGCAATTCTATACAAACATTGTAAGAATATTCTATACAAATATTGTAGGGCTATTCTATACAAATATTGTAGGACTATTCTATACAAATATTGTAGGGCTATTCTATACATACATTGTAGGGCTATTCTATACAAACATTGTAGGACTATTCTATACATACATTGTAGGGCTATTCTATACATACATTGTAGGACTATTCTATATAAATAGTGTAGGGCTATTCTATACAAACATTGTAGGACTATTCTATACAAATATTGTAGGGCTATTCTATACATACATTGAAGGACTATTCTATACATACATTGTAGGACTATTCTATACAAATATTGTAGGGCTATTCTATACATACATTGTAGGGCTACTTTATACATACATTGTAGTGTTATTCTATACAAACTTTGTAGGGCTATTCTATACAAATATTGTAGGGTTATTCAAAATTTACATTGTAGGGCTATTCTATACGTACATTGTAGGGCTATTCTGTACATACATTGTAGGATTATTCTATATATACATTGTAGGGCTATTCTATACATACATTTTAGGGCTATTCTGTACATACATTGTAGGGCTTATCTATACATACATTGTAGGGCTTTCTATACATACATTGTAGGGCTATTCTATACATACATTGTAGGACTATTCTATACATACATTGTAGTGCTATTCTATACATACATTGTAGGACTATTCTATATAAATATTGTAGGGCTGTTCTATACAAACATTGTAGGACTATTCTATACAAATATTGTAGGGCTATTCTATACATACATTGTAGGACTATTATATACATACATTGTAGGACTATTCTATACAAATTTTGTAGGACTATTCTATAGATATATTGTAGGGCTATTCTATACAAACATTGTAGGACTATTCTATACAAATATTGTAGGACTATTCTATACATAAATTGTAGGACTATTCTATACAAACATTGTAGGACTATTCTATACAAATATTGTAGGACTATTCTATACATACCTTGTAGGACTATTCTATACATACATTGTTTGGACTATTCTATACAAATATTGTAGGGCTATTCTATGCATACATTGTAGGACTATTCTATACATACATTGTAGGACTATTCTATACAAATATTGTAGGGCTATTCTATACATACATTGTAGGGCTATTTTATACATACATTGTAGTGCTATTCTATACTAACTTTGTAGGGATATTCTATCCAAATATTGTAGGGACATTCTATACATACATTGTAGGGCTATTCTATACATACATTGTAGGGTTATTCTATATATACATTGTAAGGCTATTCTATACATACATTGTAGGGCTATTCTATACATACATTGTAGGGCTTTTCTATACATACATTGTAGGGCTTTCTCTACATACATTGTAGGGCTATTCTATATATACATTGTAGGGTTATTCTATAAATACATTGTAGGGCTATTCTCTACATACATTGTAGGGCTATTCTATACATACATTGTAGGGCTATTCTCTACATACATAGTAGGGCTATTCTATACATACATTGTAGGGCTATTCTATACATACATTGTAGGGCTATTCTATACATACATTGTAGGGCTATTCTCTACATACATTGTAGGGTTATTCTATATATACATTGTAGGTCTATTCTATATATACATTGTAGGACTATTCTTTACATACATTGTAGGACTATTCTGTACATACATTGCAGGGTTATTCTATACAAACATTGTAGGGATATTCTATATATACATTGTAGGATTATTCTATACAAACATTGTAGGGCTATTCTGTGCAAACATTGTAGAACTATTCTATATAAACATTCCAGGACTATTCTATATATACATTGTAGGACTATTCTATATATACATTGTAGAACTATTCTAAGTATACATTGTAGGACTATTCTATAGAAACATTGTAGGGCTATTCTGTGCAAACATTGTAGAACTATTCTATATATACATTGTAGGACTATTCTATACAAACATTGTAGGATTATTCTATACATACATTGCTGGACTATTCTATATATACATTGTAGGACTATTCTATACAAATATTGTAGGGTTATTCTGTACAAATATTGTAGGACTATTCTATACATACATTGTAGGGCTATTCTATACATACATTGTAGGGCTATTCTATACATACATTGTAGGGCTATTCTATACATACATTGTAGGGCTATTCTATACATACATTGTAGGGCTATTCTATACATACATTGTATGTCCGTCCGTCCGTCCGTCTTTCCATCCGTCTGTCCGTCTTTCTGTCTGTCTATTTATCTATCTCTTCAAAAAAAAACTTCACAAACATGAACAAGTCAAAGAAAGATAAAGCAAATCCGTCAACCAGGAAAGAGAAGGGCTCTCTGTCTAAGAGACGTATGACGCAATCCGGAGAAAGCCATAAGGAGTCCGGGTTGCCGACTCACCCTTTGTCTACCAGGAAATCATCCAGAATTGGCACCTGGAATGTTCGTACCCTTAACGAACAGGGAAAAGCGGCACAAGTGGCAGCAGAAATGAACAACTACAAGATAGATATTCTGGGAATGTGTGAAACAAGATGGCTGGGAGCGGAGAGAATAAAATTGAATACAGGGGAGATGATTTTATCATCAGGACACCAGGAACCAGGAGCACAACATAGCGAAGGGGTAGCTATAATGCTATCAAAGAATGCACAGAAGACACTAATAGAATGGGAGGCAGTGGGACCAAGACTGGTGAGAGCAACATTTAGAACAACCAAAAACAAAATAAAATTACACATTATACAATGCTATGCACCAACCAACGATAAAGATGACTCAGTTAAAGATGATTTTTATAAACAGCTACAATGCCAGATGGATGCAAGACGAGCCAAGGATATTATAATCTTGATGGGAGACCTAAATGCTAAGGTAGGATCAGACAACAGAGGCTTTGAAGAGATTATGGGAAAACATGGACTTGGAGATATAAACGAGAATGGAGAGATATTTGTGAATTTCTGCGCCCTTAATCAAATGAGCCTAGGAGGAACAATATTCCAACATAAAAGAATACACAAAGTTACATGGGTGTCACCAGATCATAGAACGGAAAATCAAATTGATCACATATGTATTAATAATAAGTTTAAGTCATCCTTACAGGATGTAAAAGTATATAGAGGGGCAGATATAGCTTCTGATCATCATCTGCTGTTAGCCAAACTTAAAATTAAATTAAAAAGGTATACTACAACGAATAAGGGCAGAACGTATTTCAATGTAGGGTTTCTTAAAGAACAAGGAATTAAAGATAAATTCGCAGTCACAATATCAAACAAATACCAAGTCCTCCAACAACTAGAAAATACAATAAATATAGAAGATCATTGGAAACAGGTAAAAAATATATGGAAAGAGACATGCGAAGAAACACTGGGGAAAAGAGAACGCCAGAATAAGGCATGGATGACAGCAGAGACCCTGGATAAAATTAAAGAAAGAAAGAACAAGAAAGCAGACATAAATAAAAGCAAAACAAGAAGTAATAAAGCCAAGACACAGGAAGCTTACACAGAGGTGAACAAAGAAGTGAGAAGATGCATTAAAAGGGATAAGAGGAAATATATAGATGAATTAGCTAAAGAGGCAGAAGAAGCAGCAAATAAAGGGAATATGAAAGAACTGTACAACAGCACAAAGAAATTAGGTGGAAAATACAAACAGATCAACGCCTTTATCAAAGATAAGAAAGGAAATCTGCTTAGTAATATAAAGGAACAAATGGAGAGATGGAAGGAGCACTTTGAAGAACTTTTGAACAGACCTGGCTCAAATAATCCTCCAGATATACTACCAGCAGAAGAAGAATTACACGTTAACTGCGGAAAACCAAGCAAAGAAGAAATAATGAAAGCCATCAAACTGTTAAAAGATGGTAAAGCCACAGGACCAGATGAAATTCCTTCGGAAGCCATCAAAGCAGATATTATCACCTCTACCAAGATGTTACATAATCTATTGGATAAAATTTGGGAGAGGGAAGAAATACCTAAAGACTGGAGAGAAGGTTATATGATCAAACTACCAAAGAAAGGAAGTTTACAGGAGTGCACAAATTATAGGGGAATTATGCTACTATCAGTGCCAGGAAAAATATTAGGCAGAATCATTCTGGAGAGACTAAAAGAGGCTATAGAGAAACACTTGAGAGATGAACAAGCAGGTTTTAGGAAGAACAGATCATGTGCTGATCAAATAACTACTCTACGTATAATAGTTGAACAAAGTTTAGAACTAAAATCCCCACTTTATATTGGATTCATAGATTACGAAAAGGCATTTGATAGTTTAGACAGAAGAATGCTTTGGAAGTTGCTGAGTCATTATGGAATCCCCATAAAGTTTATTAACCTGATAAAAACAATGTATGAAGGAACAAAATGTAGTGTGGTGCATGAAGGACAGCTTACAGAAGCATTTGAAATAAGAACAGGAGTAAGGCAAGGATGCCTTCTGTCTCCATTTCTCTTTCTACTGGCCATAGATTGGATTATGAAAATAACTCAAAACAACAGAAATGGGATCCAGTGGTCACTGACCAAACAACTTGATGATTTAGACTTTGCTGATGACATAGCTCTCCTATCACACAGCCACCAACAGATGCAAGATAAAATGAGTATATTAGATGAGAGATCACAACAGCTAGGACTAAAGATTAATAGAGATAAGACCAACATTATGAGAATTAATGCAGTTGGCAATAACCAAATAAAACTAGGAGAAATACCTCTACTAGACGTACAATCTTATATATATCTGGGCAGTAATATAGATAAAGAGGGAGGAACAGAAAACGATACCAAAATAAGGATATCAAAAGCAAGAGGAGCTTTCATTGCACTGGGAAACATATGGAAATCCAAAGAAATTAGGCTAAATACAAAAATACAAATTTTCAACTCCAATGTTAAGTCGGTTCTATTATATGGCTGTGAAACATGGAGAATAACAAAATTGACAATCACGAAGGTACAGACTTTCATTAATGGATGCTTGCGCAGAATAAAGGGATGGAAATGGCAGGACAAAGTCACAAACGTGGAATTATGGAAATGTACCGGTCAAATACCAGTGGATAAAGAAATACAGCGAAGACGATGGCGATGGATAGGACACACACTACGGAAACCAACTGAGAGTATTACACAACAGGCCCTTTCTTGGAATCCCCAGGGGAAAAGACAAAGAGGAAGACCAAGAAATTCTTGGAGAAGACAGATTGAAGCAGAGATGAAGATGATGGGGAAGACATGGAATGATCTTAAAAGAATTGCAAAAAACAGAACGACTTGGAAAGTGTTTGTTGAAGACCTATGCTCCACTGGGAGCTAAAAGGTAGAAGAAGAAGAAGAATTTATCTATCTCAGGAATTGTCACCGCTGAGATTAGGTGGACCACATGTGACCGACCTCTATACATTCAATAATAGAAGGGTACAGGCGCATTGAGGGCATGGTTCGATGACAGCCTGGCTTAATACAAACCACATAATTAATTGTGGTCATGAAAATATGTGGGTTCTGAAACCAAGGAGCTCATACACAGCCAAGATTGATCGACACTTTTCTAGACGAACTTTTTGTTTAAAATGTAGGGCTTGATGTATACTTGATGTAACTTTGGAGAACAAAAAATGTACAAAACTAAATGTGAATGGATAGAAATGAGTAATTACCAGCACAGAATTAGTCAATTAAACTTATGTAGTTAACTGGACTCTTGTAGTTATATCGATCTATTGACCTTTCGAGCCGTATCCGGCCCATAGGGCATGGACCCAGAAACTCTTTCTCTTATCTAATTTTTTATTCTAGCAGTTTTCAGTTGTTCTAAGAATATTTTATCAAATCTCACAATTTGTCTCTGTTCTGTGCTAGCAACTCTATCTCCATGTGGGAGCCGATTCCTGCTGCTCTTGCCTCTCTGATCAATGTTCTTCTCAGTGTCTCTCTGGGTCGGCCTCTTTTCCTCTTACCTGTCGTTTCCCACATGAGGGCTTGCTTTGTTATTCGGTTATTATATCTCCTCATCACATGTCCAATATATGACTACTCTTGTAGTTACTTTAAGTTTAATAGTATTACTTTCATTTGCAATAAAATTGTAATTCTACTCGTTTCAGTCTCTTCTTATTTCTTTCTTGTCTTCTTTTGTTATCATGTTCTGCTTTTTGTCGGTAACCATTGCAGACTAATGTCAATGTTGTGGTTTCTATCAGGGGCACTTTCTGTGGCTTGGTACATAATGATAATGTATTGTTTTATTGTTTTGCAAATTTTCTTAATCAATTTTCTTCTTGGTCTACTTCTATTACTTGGTTGTTCCATTTTGTTGTTATAAACTCTTGACGCTGTTGCTGATGGGTTCATGCGTATTAAATGTTCAAACTACTTTAATCTTTGTCTCACTTTCTATTATAATATTGGTAGAATTCCAGTGTTGTTTCTGAACGATTTCATTGTTCATTACATGAACAATATCGTTTATAAGAAATTATAACTCATTAGTCTAGGTAGATTACCTTGAACACCTTACTACAGCTTGACTCTATATATAACGTGATATTTCTATTAGCATAAAAGAAGTAAACTTCATGGGAATACTACTAGGAATGAGAATGTATTTATTTTTGCGAATGTTAAACTCAATTTATATAAACACCAGTGACGGATACTGAGAGGAAGCAACGGAGGTCACGATTTATCTCATATTTATTTTATCAGAAGACATAACACAATCACACTCCAGCTCAATGAGTTAAATGTCGGTGCAGAGTCAAACCTATTACAACCGTACAACGATATACATCGACCTTGCAATGTGCATGTGGATTAGGGAGGCTATTCCAGAAATCGTCTCCGTGTCCCAATTCATCCAGTATGGAGAATCGGGGTTGGGGGGGGGGTAGACTGGGGAATAGCGGTCTGGACAGTCTAGAAACGTCAGCTACTGGAAAGTCTAGAAACGTCAGCTACTGGACAGTCTAGAAACGTCAACTACTGGACAGTCTAGAAACGTCAGCTACTGGACAGTCTAGAGGTAAGTTGCCAGCTACTGGACAGTCTTGATGTAAGTTGTCAGCTACCGGACAGTCTAGAAACGTCAGCTACTGGACAGTCTAGAAACGTCAGCTACTGGACAGTCTAGAAACGTCAGCTACTGGACAGTCTAGAAACGTCAACTACTGGACAGTCTAGAGGTAAGTTGTCAGCTACCGGACAGTCTAGAAACGTTAGCTACTTGACAGTCTAGAAACGTCAGCTACTGGACAGTCTAGAAACGTCAGCTACTGGACAGTCTAGAAACGTCAGCTACTGGACAGTCTAGAAACGTCAACTACTGGACAGTCTAGAGGTAAGACGTCAGCTAGTAGACAGTCTAGAGGTAAGTTGTCAGCTACCGGACAGTCTAGAAACGTTAGCTACTTGACAGTCTAGAAACGTCAGATACTGGACAGTCTAGAAACGTCAGATACTGGACAGTCTAGAAACGTCAGCTACTGGATAGTCTAGAAACGTCAGCTACTGGACAGTCTAGAGGTAAGACTTCATTTACTGGACAGTCTAGAGGTAAGACGACAGCTACTAGACAGTCTAGATGTAAGATATTAGCTACTGGACAGTCTAGATGTAAGATATTAGTTACTGGACAGTCTAGAGGTAAGATATTAGTTACTGGAAAGTCTAGAGGAAAGATATTAGTTACTGGACAGTCTAAAGGTAAGATATTAGTTACTGGACAGTCTAGAGGTAAGATATTAGTTATTGGACAGTCTAGATGTAAGATATTAGTTACTGGACAGTCTACAAACATCAGCTGCTGGACAATCTAAATACGTAAGCTACTGGAGAGTCTAGAGGTAAGACGTCAGTTACTGGACAGTCTAGAGGTAAGATATTAGTTACTGGACAGTCTGGAGGTAAGATGTTAGTTACTGGACAGTCTAGAGGTAAGATATTAGTTACTAGACAGTCTAGATGTAAGATATTAGCTACTGGACAGTCTAGAAACGTCAGCTACTGGACAGTCTAGAAACTCTAGCTACTGGACAGTCTAGAAACGTCAGCTACTGGACAGTCTAGATGTAAGATATTAGTTACTGGACAGTCTAGATGTAAGATATCAGCTACTGGACAGTCTAGAAACGTCAGCTACTGGACAGTCTAGAAACGTCAGCTACTGAACAGTCTAGAAACGTCTGCTACTGGACAGTCTAGAAACGTCAGCTACTGAACAGTCTAGAAACGTCTGCTACTGGACAGTCTAGAAACATCAGCTACTAGACAGTCTAGAAACGCTAGCTACTGGACAGTCTAGATACGTTAGATACTGGACAGTCTAGAGGTAAGACGTGAGCTACTGTCTAGAAACATCAGCTACTGGACAGTCTAGAGGTAAGACGTCAGCTAGTGGACAGTCTTGAGGTAAAATATTTGCTATTGGACAGTCTAGAAACGTCAGTTATTGGACACGAAGGTCTTGGGTTCGAATGACACCATAGCCGTTTGAAATTTTTCACTTCGAATAATTTTGTCTTTGTAGTTTTACCCTCCCCCGGATCTCTGGGTATGGCGATCTGATCTAGTCCTCTTGGATAATGGGAAACAAGAAGGTCCCGAGTGTACTTTGCGTACGTTGAAGAACCTTAGGAAGTTGTAAATCGAAAAAAGTGAGCCAAAAAATTCCACTACCTGTGGCAAATTTGTAGAAAAAAAGTGGGCCAAAAAATGTCACTACCTATGCCAAATTTGTAGAAAAAAGTGGGCCAAAAAATTCCACTACCTATGCCAAATTTGTAGAAAAAAGTGGGCCAAAAATAGCCATTGGCTGTGAAAAATTGATAGAAAAGGTTGACCAAACCCGTGACAAATTTGTAGAAAAAAAAATCTACACCAGAGTATCTCTGAAATCGGAGAATCTCTGCATGTATAGCTAGGGACGGTTAGGTCGCTGGTGTGAGACTGCAAAAGAAGTTATATTCACGCAAGATTTAGTCCCCCTTGATATCAATAAAGATATAAAACTGGCAAGCAAATTGGAGAATAAAGGTCGTATGTCCAGTTCAGTCAACACGTGATGTTCAGGTCAGCTTTTTATTTTATTTTCATACTTAATATCAAATAAAAGAGCGTATATTGCGTATATCGAACTCAAACCTATCTTGTTTGAAGAACGACATGTTTTATTCATTTAATCACCGCTCTCCTATACTCTCAATGAAAGCACAAAACAAAAGGCTTGAGTGATGTTGTAACAGCAGTTTATTGTTGGAGAAATAATTTACACTGGGGATCTTATTACTTTATATTTTTAAAATACAGATTGAAATGTAGAATCGAAATACATTTTGATAAATGTTGAGCTCAAGGTAGACGACTCGTTGAGAAAAGTCCCCCATCATTCGGTTGTCTGCACAGAAGTTGTGACAGTAATGATGTTCTAGGTACCCTTTGCCTAGGGTTTTAAGAGGGGTGCTGTCAGTTTAATGATGTGATATCTGAAATAAAGATTAGTGTTGGTTTATTCGTGTTTATATATAACATGTAAAACATATACTCGAAAAGAATAATACTTGTATCAGAATGTATAAAGCACAGCTGAACAGTCTGAACATCCTCGATACCACCCATTGTTATAAAACGTATAGCCAATTTTGAGTATAAATAAATCACAACAAAATGCATGCATTGCTTTCAAGTTATGCGATTCTTTGGTCTTCATATTTGGTGCCAAATGATTCATTAAATTACATTTCGTGTTTGACTAAACAGTCTATAGAAAGAACCTTTTTCTTTAAATGTCTATTTTATTAATATACAATTGGTTTAATGAGAACGTAAGTTCAGTCGCGTTAGTTGATTTCACTCTTCAAATTCTGTCACTGATAAGAGTTTGGAAATAGGATCTGAAGACGAAACTACAAGTGACTATCTCTTGCTGTCTTTGGGTATGAGATAACGCGATCTCAGTTTTTATTTAAAACAAATGTGAACAAAGGGCAGAGCTAACATTCATACAGTATGCAGTGCAACAACAAAAAATTAATGATTTAATTTAACTGCAGCTTTTAAATGACAATTACAGTCAAATATAACAAGGGAGAGTATAAAGGTGAAAGAATCGTGCCTCGCCAAAAATAAAACAAAAATCCAAAAGTCAGAAAGAAAATGCGAAAGAACAGTACAATCAATACCAATAAGACTAACACGGATCGCATAATGTCCTTCCTGAGGCAGAGGATTCTGTGCTAAAATTGTGCATTATAGTTGCTTTGTGCAGACAGAAAAAGTGAAACTATACACAGGGAACGTGAAACTATGCACAGGGAAGATGAAATTACACATACTGAAGGTGAGACTACATATAGTGAAGGTGAAATTACATATACTGAAGGTGAGACTACATATAGTGAAGGTGAAATTACACATACTGAAGGTGAGACTACATATAGTGAAGGTGAAATTACATATACTGAAGGTGAGACTACATATAGTGAAGGTGAAATTACATATACTGAAGGTGAAATTATGCATACTGAAGGTGAAGCTATACACAGGGAATGTGAAATTACACACGATGAAGATGAAACTACATACAGTGAAGGTGAAACTATACACAAAGATGAGACTATACATAGTGAAGGTGAAACTACACTGGTTGAAAGCTGTTCTCATTATCCCTTGCGACAGACGGCTTTTACTTTTACTTTTTTGTTCTTTTATTTTCATGTATCTAAGAATATACTAAAATGTATATAGAACAGGAATCATAACCAAAAATAATCAATGAAACATGAGTTGATCTGCATAATACCTTCATAACCAAGCCTTTTCTCCTGCTGGACATTGCCGTTTCTCTACGACGTCTACCAGGAGAGTCAGATGACTTGAGATAGTAATACTGATTTGCTGCTCGATCCAAAGCTTCTGTGAGACAATGACCACCTAACCGAAATCTGCAGTCTCGTTTTCTGTAATGGCAGCCATAAAGCTGTCAGGTCAATGCTATTTTAACAGATACAGCAATTTTCAAATATAATAATTAATTATCATATTATGATTAATTATTACATTATGATTAATTATTATCTTATGATTAATTATCATATTATAATTAATTATTATATTATAGTTAATGTACACAACAAAATCCAACTATCCACCAATAAAACCTTACTGGCAGCAGTAAAGGAAATAAAATTAAAATAGTTTTGGACGTGTTACAAAATCTACGGGCTTTAAAACAAAGCCCAAGCAAAAGAAAACAAGGTAGACAAAGGAAGAGGTGGGAAGACAAAATATAAAAAAATGGACATGATACACCAATCTCAGAAAATTGCTTTTAATTTTGTGAGTTGGAAGAAAATTCTAAAATTGTCGTCAGAACATTCCAAATATCGCCATGGTATGGGATTAACTCTTTTCGTACGGAATTTTTTATCAAAGCAACGGATGAGATTTCATAATAATGTGAAATACCGTTTGAAGCAGGCGATCATGTCCTTCCACAATCTTCTACCTACAGTGCATTGCATCTGTTCTGTTGTTGACTGTTTTCCATGCCATGACACCAAGCTATCCAGTATTTTCTCTCTTTGTCGTCCGTGATCTCTCTTTCCTCTCTATTTTGCCAGTTGTAACCAAGTATTCCAACTTTCCTCTTCTCCTGATGTGCCCAAAAAATGTTGATATGTTTCTTTCTGATGTTTTTAGAAATTCCCTTTTTGTGTTGGCTTCTTTGAGAATTTCTTCATTGGTCTTTTAGCTAGTGAACTTTCAACATTCTTCTGAAAAATCCCATCTCTGTGGCCTCTAATCGTCTTTTCATTTGTTTGTGTGCTGTCCATGAAGAGATTTCAGAGACAACATTTTTCATGTTTTTAAAATTAATATACATATTGACATTTATCTAACATATTATATATGATTTTTTATATAATTGAACAAGGAATTAGATTTCACCAATACTAAGATAATAAAGACATGTAAAAAGCATATGGTTTGATGAGTTTACACTAATCAAAATGAGAGT
>JAVIAB010000024.1:57168329-57268507 GCA_032433765.1 Megaustenia siamemsis
TCTTAACCTCTATCTCTTTCATCCGAAGGAGTGAGTGGACTCATGGTTGTCGAAGCCCTGTGTCCTTCCCACTTCCCAGAGGGCATTAATGATGCCCGTCCGATCCATTGACCACGACTGAGTTCTGTTCCCTACATTTCTTGTCGAGTATGACAATAAACGAGAATGTCCCCTTGAATGACTAGACACCGGTATCCACTCTTCGCCAGCGTTGATATTGATAAGCCCACAGACCTGTTTGATGACATCTTCTGCTCGGCCCACCCATGATTTGCCTCTTTTTAGCCTGATACCCTTCCCTCTGTTGAGCTGATGATGCAATGGATGCTTTTATCTGCACTTATCTTCAGGTCTGCTCGTGCCCTCCAGATCTTGATCCTGTCATCCATGGTTGGAAAGTCGAGAAGATACCTCACTGCTACACAGGGATTGTCCCTCGTACACCCCGAGATAATGATAAGTCCTGTCATCCATGGTTGGAAAGTCGAGAAGATACCTCACTGCTACACAGGGATTGTCCCTCGTACACCCCGAGATAATGATAAGAGACGAATCTAAACAAGAATACGTGTCGAGTTTTATAAAACGAAGGGGTTGAAAATACATCGGACATGTGCTGAGAATAACTGAATAAATATTTCCCCAAAAGGCATTCATGAGAAAACCATCTAGCAAAAGAAAACATGGCCGACCAAGAGAATCGCTATGCAGAGTAATTACTAAAGAAGGCTCAATCTTAGGACTAAAAAAACATGCAAGAAATAAGAGCAAATAGTCAGTGGTAGAGAACTATGACTTCCGTTCTATGTGCGGTTCGACCCGATGAAAAACATAAGTGGATGAATGAATTAAAGTAAGAGAAGACTAGTCCACGGCAAAATAACAAATAACTTCTCCATGTTATAAATGCACCCATCACATGCAAATGATATCACAAACACAATCGGACTTTGATCAAATACAGTGCTTAAACCATGTTTTTAAAATTAGTTCCTTTTCATTACTCGGGGCATGGCACAATAAACTTGAGCATTTTTAGGCAAGTTTTTTTTTTTTTTTAACGTTTAGAACAGTTCCACAAACAAATTAAACGAATAATCTAACCTCGCATTCGTCACTCGATTTTCAAATTAAAATGACATTTAAAAAGAAGCAAAAGCTTTAAAAAATATATATCAAGTTTTTCCGCGAAATAAATTATAACCCCGTAATCTAGTTCACATGCGAGGCTCCAATTTGTGAACTCATCAACAATGATGACACACAATTTAACGCAAGCACTGTAAACCCGTCCTAAGCTCACGTTGACAGGTTCAAGGACACAGGAGTAGTATAGATCTAGTGATAGGACCGTGGAATGTGCCTTTGAAGGCACATAAATCCTTATATAAATAGTCTACACGCAGATCGAGACACAATTTTTGGTGCCGTTTTTCCTTATATGAGAGTCTACCGTTTTTTCCTTATATGAGAGTCTACCCGCCCATTTTTGTTCCGGTGACCTCTCGTGGTGGTGGTGGTGACCTCCCGGTGACCTCTCGTGGCGGCGTCGGGTGACCTCCCGCGGCGGTGGTGAAGGGGTGGTGAAGGGGTGGTGGTGGTATCATAAATCTATTATATTCTTTGTACTTTCAATGGTTCCGTAACTTTCATAAATCTATTCTTTCTTTATACTCTCATTCAATAAAAAACAGTGACAAGTTTATTTATTGTTTTTAAAAACTTCCTTTAGAATTAAAGGTAACAGCTTAGGCCGTTACACACGCTACACGCCAAATACGAAACACTGTGTTTAACGTTAAGCGAGAGATCAAAGAGTTCCCGGAAGGCGCGCCGAAAGGGGCCGCAAGAACAAAGAGTTCACGGTAGACGCGAGGCGACCTCGCGCAGCGCGCGAGGTGCCGCAAGATCAAAGAAGCCGGTAGATGCGCAGCGAAGACGCGCAGCAGCGAAGACGCGCAGCAAGCGTTTAACGTTAAGCGCGATCAAAGAATCCGTGAGTACTTCACTCCCGTGAGTACTTACTTCCCGTTAGACGGTAAGTGTTCATCAGGAGTGTCATTTAACAGGGGAATTTCACGATACCGATGTTTTAATGTGAGATGCTTGGGGGTAATTAATATCTTTGCGCCGTTTCGTGTTCAAAGACCGTGTTTCGCTGTGAAAAGTTTTGATTGAATGTTTGAGTGCCAGACTGGCCAGGGCTACGGACTTTTTATCATCTGAAGATTAGAATACCACTTATCAGGGGCATTTTACTGGGTGGTTGTTTTAATGTGAGATGTTTAGGGGAAATTAACACTGACAAGTTTATTTATTTATTTAATGTTTTATTCGTATATATATATATATATATATATATATATATATATATATATATATATATATACCACAATAGATAACACAGGGGTAGACAATAATGTAGTCTTCAACTATTGCACATTATAGACAAGTATAATACATAAGAAACAAAGTAGTTTATTTACAAGAAGTAATACATGATACTGTTAAATTGCTAAAGGGGAGGTGGACACGTTGTTCAGAATGGACCTGTCGCTTGATGGGGTGAGGTAGTAAGTTGGAAGTTGTAGTAGTAGGTTAGAAGTTGGCGTGTATTAGAGGAAGTTGGTTGTGGAGGTAGTTGGTAGTAGAAGTTGTAGTAGTGAAAGTTGTAGTTGTAGACGTAGTCGGTGTAGAAGTTGTAGTAGTGAAAGTTGTAGTAGAGCAGGGGACGACGTTCAAATTACGTTACTCCCAAAGCCACGAAAGCTTAGACTTTGGAGTTCTATATCTTTAGCACTTCAACGAATAACAGACAACAGTAATGGTGAACCTTACAGATAAGAAAACTTAGTTCCAAACCCCAAAATTTCGTCTCATAACTAAAAAGTTGAACTCAAAACATTAAAAATCTAGGTCCAAAGTCAAAAAAAAAGTTAGACACGGTAGGGCAAAAGGGCATATTCTTTCCAACCAATACTCCCTATTCTTCTACACATCTGCATCTCGAAGCCTTCGAATTTATATTCAATGTTTGGCTACTGACTATATTTTGCGCCGATTGCTCAGAGTCGATTCTATATTCAACCACTGAACTCTCTGTCGATGTAGTAGACACGTATGTCATGTCATTGTAACAGACACGTATGTCATGTCATTTTATCAGAGACGTATGGTATGTCGTTGTAATAGCCATGTCGTTGTATCAGTCATGTCGATGTAGTAGACACGTATGGCATGTCAATGTAACAGTCATTTCGTTGTAATAGTCATCTCGTTGTAACAGTCACGTATGTCATGTCGTTTTATCAGAGACGTATGGTATGTCGTGATGGACGAATGTAGGTTGTCGACTGTGCCATGATGGATGAATGTAGGTTGTCGACTGTGTCGAGATGGATGAATGTAGGTTGTCTAGTGGCTCATGATGGTTGTATGTAGATTGTCGACTGTGTCGTGATGGACGAATGTAGGTTGTCGACTGTGCCATGATGGATGAATGTAGGTTTTCGACTGTGTCGGGATGGATCATGTAGGTTGTCTAGTGTCTCATGATGGTTGTATGTAGGTTGTCGACTGTGTCGAGATGGATGAATGTAGGTTGTCGACTGTGCCATGATGGATGAATGTAGGTTTTCTAGTGTGTCGGGATGGCTGAATGTAGGTTCTGTCTAGTGTGTCGTGATGAGTGTATGTAGGTTGTCGACTGTGTCGAGATGGATGAATGTAGGTTGTCGACTGTGCCATGATGGATCATGTAGGTTGTCGACTGTGCCATGATGGATCATGTAGGTTTTCGACTGTGTCGAGATGGATGAATGTAGGTTGTCTAGTGTCTCATGATGGATCATGTAGGTTGTCGACTGGGCCATGATGGATCATGTAGGTTGTCGACTGGGCCATGATGGATCATGTAGGTTGTCGACTGTGCCATGATGGATCATGTAGATTGTCGACTGTGTCGAGATGGATGAATGTAATTGTCGAGTATGCTCCAACAAATCACCGCGCCATTTAAACTTATTTGAACATAATGGACACGGATGTTCACCAGAAGAAACCTCATTATGAGAAACCATCTGGAGAAAATCCAATAACCCTTTCGTCAACCATATTTAACATACCTAGTTTAACTTCATCAAACATCAAGCTCAACAATACTTAGCATACCTACTTTAAACACCTCGATAAAATTGAATAACCTTTCATCGATAAGCCTTAACGTACTTTAAGAGAAAACAATCCAACTTACTGTGTAAAATAGAATCTCAATCCGTTAGAATGAATAGTAACTTTCCTTGAAGCAACCAAACTTATAACACGAAAGCCCTGAAGGGTCTTGTTTAAATATAGCCTGGTAACAAATGAATACATTATCCAATCAGCGAGTGATTATGCCAACATCGACTGATATCTGGATTAACCAATTAGAGAAGAGCATTAGCATGGGAGGCGGAGCAAAGAAATGACTGACATCTGTATTATAACCATTCAGAAAAGAGCATTACCATGAACGGCAGAGTGATTAACCAATTATAGAAGAGCGTAACTTTGAAAGCGGTTCCAGTTCCATCTTAAGGTAAATGATTTGGTCGGGTTCTCATCGAGGATTGTGGGCGTTTCTGGTCCATAGAATGTGTTTGGATAAACTTATGTAGGAGTTTATGTTCCTGGGGGTTGATATTATTCACACATATGATAAGGCGTATAAGAAACATTCCAAGTTTTATAACGCGATGGCTAACCTAGTATACACATGATCGGAGAGAAATGAGCTGTTATTTACTGGAATAATTCAGCGAGTCGGTGGTCATGATATCTACGCCACGTTTGTAACCATCGTTATCGAAATACTTTCAGATCGAATTCGCAATTTCGGTCGTCTTGTTGTTCTATATACCCTCGCCTATCGATTAGTTAAGAATCATGTCAAAGACATGTTCGACTCTGATTCCGACATTTGTGTTTTAGAAACGGACTTTGGTACTTGGACCGGTGGTATCATCGGAAGAGAATTTGGAGAGTGGTTACTAAAAGAAGGTGGTTTGGAAAATTTTCTAGACCTCTCTAACGAAGAAGCTACAACACTGTGGACTCTACTTCACAACAGCCTTTGGTCTTTAAGAGCTTTACCTAGAAATGTTTATCTGTGAGTTTATATATATTTTCCCTAATAAAAGTTTGGTAACCCCACAGCATTTGTTACTGCCTTACAATATTGTTTACCAGGTCACGACACCCTCTCACACTGATGATGAGGGTTGTCCTGTAGTAGGCCTGTGATTGTAATAAGAATGGTTTGCTCCAGCTTTGAAATCTGAAATTTTCACAAAAAGAGATGGTGTTACTCAGTTCCCCTATAATGGCGATGTTGAGTTACTAAAAATAGATTTTGATCTCTGATGCAATACCTGATTAGTTACTAAAAATAGAATGTGACCTATGATCCAATAACAGAATACTCATTGCCCTGGTGACCAATTGAGACTGATGGAAAAGTGAATTCCCAGTCATAGAAAAGTATGTTGTCACGATAGGTGTGTCAATAACAAGGAATAAAAAATCATTAAAGACATCCTAATTAAGTTGTGAAATTTTGGTGGTTGAGAGATAAATCTGAAGATAAGCACATCAAACTATAAGAACAAGGAAACAATCGTATATTACACACTCTTAGAGCCAGTGTTAAGGTAACACGTATTTAGTTAAAATAGAAGGTTATAAATTGAGTAGAGGTAAACTTATACCTTATGGCTCATCTACTTTTTCGAAGAAACTAATTAAAATTAAAATAAGTCAAATAAAAACAAACAAATATGATCTTTTTATAATGTTTATTTTCACAATAAAACTAGACAACACATGTTACACATTCAAATGTTTATAATTGAACAATGATGCTTTAAATAGTGCAAATATGGATACAAATCATCTAAAAAAGTACACATATAACAACATATGTGTATAGTGCTTAAATTACAAGTTTACATGGTCTCCCACGAGGTTTTTTAAATACACAAGGATCGCAAAATTTAACACAATTTTGTTTATTGTTCTTAATAACATAAGATCCATCAGTTATATTAGTGATCGAACGGGGGTCAATTCGTTTGTGAGCTGTGTCTGTGAGAACAGTCGAAAGATCACTCTGTTGATACTGGAAGTCGTCATAAAAGGAAGGCGCAGCGATCGACCACTCACCCTCATTGGCTGTTTGTTCTCTGTCATAGTCTGAGCGAAATGTAGAAGCTCCATCAGTGGTTGCTTGTATACTGTCACACTCATTGGCCGTTTGTTCTCGGGCATAGTCTGAGCGAAATGTAGAAGCTCCATCAGTGGTTGCTTGTATACTGTCACACTCAGCTGAGAGAATCGTAGACGCATCACCTGTGGCTACTCGTAGTCTGTCACACTCTGAGAGAATCGTAGACTTCAGACCCACTAAAGTCTCAAATTCAGGCTGTGTTAGTGTTATACCGTAACGTGTTGGGAATTTCAACCCCGTTTTGCCATCGTATTTTCTAAGATGAATTAAAGTCTTTGCTCGATATCTCGAAACTGAGACAGCCTTCAAACTATTCTTCTGTAGAGGCTTTACATACTCGCCATTACGAGCGGCATAGAAAAAAGCACCATCACAGTCAACATTAACAGCGGAATCACACATATCCATTCTAACGGACTCCATTCTAAAAAGCACACGACTTGGTAGCAGGGATCTGACTTTCTGTATGTAGCAGCACTGAGAACGGCTGCCCTTTATACTCTGTAACAAGGGGGCGTGGTCAGTCTATTTATAGTAACCAATGGAATACGTTCTATTTATAGTAACTGATGCAATACGTCATTGGACGTGATGAGACATGTTCAGAGAGCGGCCATCTTTGATGAGTCATGGGAAGTTTGTTCCACGAAGCCGATGTATCCATGGAGTCATCAAAACAAATGATGATCCAGAGGGCGGGTCCTACACTGACAAGTTGGAGACAAACTCGAGTATAGCATGTTATGCTCATTAGAGGGAAGTGTTCTTGAGAACACAGGATTGGGCTTGGCAAGTAAAATATCAACTAAACTTTAGTTTCTATTACTTCTGAAATACTTTTTTAGAATCTTGGCTCTGTGATCAATAGCTAGGATGGGGGAAATAATTTTGCCACATTCTTGTATACGGTTTATGAAGCGCTCCTTGTCTATAGAAAACTGCTGCCAAGAATAATTGGGTTCGTCATTTTCATCATCGTGGATTGTTAAAACAATCGTTTCTTCACAAAAATGAACCTAGAAGAAACGAGACAATTTAGGTTTAAAAGCCAGCAAAAACTTCTAAATGAAAAACACTTTATAATAAAATATCTCTTCACAACGCTGTAGCTGATGTCATTTCTGTTTGTTTCCCTCTGTCTTTTCACCCCTCACGTTTTCAAGTTGGTACAAGTTATTACAGCGGTTCTCATTACAAGTCACAACATCCAAGTATTGGATATCTCTTTCGCTTCTCACCTAGTAACCTATTGTCCATGAGTCTCTTGGGTAATTTAAACCTGCTTCTACGTAAAATTTACTCTACTCCAGAGGATAACACTTCAAAAGATTTACCAGTATTAATATTATTCCACTTGTCGTTTTCTTTGATGTTACAGTTACTTCTTTATGGTATTAACGATGAGTCCTTTATTTTTTTTTCGGTTTCCTTTACTATAACGTCAATCATTACTAGCAACTAGTTTCAAAATTTTCATTACATGTGGAAATTTACTATTTATCATCATCAATAAAGATAATGTCTCTACTAGTTGTGTAATAACCCAGTAATAAAGATAACGAAGGAGAAACAGAGAATATCAAATCAAAAGGTAAACTCGACTCCAAAGCAATTACCTACCTTGGTAGCTCTATCGTTTAGTGTATCACCTTGCTGGCTGCAAGCGTATTGTTCGTTCCACGTTGCGTTAATTTGTTCAAAATAAATATCATGTTCAAAGATTTGTATATCTCTATTATCAGTCGAGGAGTGGTTGTTAATTATTTCAGTTGGAATCTCCAGTCTTCCAGCTCCCTGATTTTGAGAGCCGGTGATGTAGGTGTCAGAGGTTTCACTAGAGTTTAAAAACCTTTCACGTATATTTGTCTTTTTGAAAATTGAGTCTAAAGTTAAACCATTATTAAAATTACCACTAGACCATATTGTCGTGGTTTGCATGCTCATTGACAAATCACTATCGTCATCACTGTCTTCCTCTTCTGAACTTGAGTTTATTCGAAAAAGTAGATGAGCCATAAGGTATAAGTTTACCTCTACTCAATTTATAACCTTCTATTTTAACTAAATACGTGTTACCTTAACACTGGCTCTAAGAGTGTGTAATATACGATTGTTTCCTTGTTCTTATAGTTTGATGTGCTTATCTTCAGATTTATCTCTCAACCACCAAAATTTCACAACTTAATTAGGATGTCTTTAATGATTTTTTATTCCTTGTTATTGACACACCTATCGTGACAACATACTTTTCTATGACTGGGAATTCACTTTTCCATCAGTCTCAATTGGTCACCAGGGCAATGAGTATTCTGTTATTGGATCATAGGTCACATTCTATTTTTAGTAACTAATCAGGTATTGCATCAGAGATCAAAATCTATTTTTAGTAACTCAACATCGCCATTATAGGGGAACTGAGTAACACCATCTCTTTTTGTGAAAATTTCAGATTTCAAAGCTGGAGCAAACCATTCTTATTACAATCACAGGCCTACTACAGGACAACCCTCATCATCAGTGTGAGAGGGTGTCGTGACCTGGTAAACAATATTGTAAGGCAGTAACAAATGCTGTGGGGTTACCAAACTTTTATTAGGGAAAATATATATAAACTCACAGATAAACATTTCTAGGTAAAGCTCTTAAAGACCAAAGGCTGTTGTGAAGTAGAGTCCACAGTGTTGTAGCTTCTTCGTTAGAGAGGTCTAGAAAATTTTCCAAACCACCTTCTTTTAGTAACCACTCTCCAAATTCTCTTCCGATGATACCACCGGTCCAAGTACCAAAGTCCGTTTCTAAAACACAAATGTCGGAATCAGAGTCGAACATGTCTTTGACATGATTCTTAACTAATCGATAGGCGAGGGTATATAGAACAACAAGACGACCGAAATTGCGAATTCGATCTGAAAGTATTTCGATAACGATGGTTACAAACGTGGCGTAGATATCATGACCACCGACTCGCTGAATTATTCCAGTAAATAACAGCTCATTTCTCTCCGATCATGTGTATACTAGGTTAGCCATCGCGTTATAAAACTTGGAATGTTTCTTATACGCCTTATCATATGTGTGAATAATATCAACCCCCAGGAACATAAACTCCTACATAAGTTTATCCAAACACATTCTATGGACCAGAAACGCCCACAATCCTCGATGAGAACCCGACCAAATCATTTACCTTAAGATGGAACTGGAACCGCTTTCAAAGTTACGCTCTTCTATAATTGGTTAATCACTCTGCCGTTCATGGTAATGCTCTTTTCTGAATGGTTATAATACAGATGTCAGTCATTTCTTTGCTCCGCCTCCCATGCTAATGCTCTTCTCTAATTGGTTAATCCAGATATCAGTCGATGTTGGTATAATCACTCGCTGATTGGATAATGTATTCATTTGTTACCAGGCTATATTTAAACAAGACCCTTCAGGGCTTTCGTGTTATAAGTTTGGTTGCTTCAAGGAAAGTTACTATTCATTCTAACGGATTGAGATTCTATTTTACACAGTAAGTTGGATTGTTTTCTCTTAAAGTACGTTAAGGCTTATCGATGAAAGGTTATTCAATTTTATCGAGGTGTTTAAAGTAGGTATGCTAAGTATTGTTGAGCTTGATGTTTGATGAAGTTAAACTAGGTATGTTAAATATGGTTGACGAAAGGGTTATTGGATTTTCTCCAGATGGTTTCTCATAATGAGGTTTCTTCTGGTGAACATCCGTGTCCATTATGTTCAAAGAAGTTTAAATGGCGCGGTGATTTGTTGGAGCATACTCGACAATTACATTCATCCATCTCGACACAGTCGACAATCTACATGATCCATCATGGCACAGTCGACAACCTACATGATCCATCATGGCCCAGTCGACAACCTACATGATCCATCATGGCCCAGTCGACAACCTACATGATCCATCATGAGACACTAGACAACCTACATTCATCCATCTCGACACAGTCGAAAACCTACATGATCCATCATGGCACAGTCGACAACCTACATGATCCATCATGGCACAGTCGACAACCTACATTCATCCATCTCGACACAGTCGACAACCTACATACACTCATCACGACACACTAGACAGAACCTACATTCAGCCATCCCGACACACTAGAAAACCTACATTCATCCATCATGGCACAGTCGACAACCTACATTCATCCATCTCGACACAGTCGACAACCTACATACAACCATCATGAGACACTAGACAACCTACATGATCCATCCCGACACAGTCGAAAACCTACATTCATCCATCATGGCACAGTCGACAACCTACATTCGTCCATCACGACACAGTCGACAATCTACATACAACCATCATGAGCCACTAGGCAACCTACATTCATCCATCTCGACACAGTCGACAACCTACATTCATCCATCATGGCACAGTCGACAACCTACATTCGTCCATCACGACATACCATACGTCTCTGATAAAACGACATGACATACGTGACTGTTACAACGAGATGACTATTACAACGAAATGACTGTTACATTGACATGCCATACGTGTCTACTACATCGACATGACTGATACAACGACATGGCTATTACAACGACATACCATACGTCTCTGATAAAATGACATGACATACGTGTCTGTTACAATGACATGACATACGTGTCTACTACATCGACAGAGAGTTCAGTGGTTGAATATAGAATCGACTCTGAGCAATCGGCGCAAAATATAGTCAGTAGCCAAACATTGAATATAAATTCGAAGGCTTCGAGATGCAGATGTGTAGAAGAATAGGGAGTATTGGTTGGAAAGAATATGCCCTTTTGCCCTACCGTGTCTAACTTTTTTTTTTGACTTTGGACCTAGATTTTTAATGTTTTGAGTTCAACTTTTTAGTTATGAGACGAAATTTTGGGGTTTGGAACTAAGTTTTCTTATCTGTAAGGTTCACCATTACTGTTGTCTGTTATTCGTTGAAGTGCTAAAGATATAGAACTCCAAAGTCTAAGCTTTCGTGGCTTTGGGAGTAACGTAATTTGAACGTCGTCCCCTGCTCTACTACAACTTTCACTACTACAACTTCTACACCGACTACGTCTACAACTACAACTTTCACTACTACAACTTCTACTACCAACTACCTCCACAACCAACTTCCTCTAATACACGCCAACTTCTAACCTACTACTACAACTTCCAACTTACTACCTCACCCCATCAAGCGACAGGTCCATTCTGAACAACGTGACCACCTCCCCTTTAGCAATTTAACAGTATCATGTATTACTTCTTGTAAATAAACTACTTTGTTTCTTATGTATTATACTTGTCTATAATGTGCAATAGTTGAAGACTACATTATTGTCTACCCCTGTGTTATCTATTGTGGTATATATATATATATATATATATATATATATATATACGAATAAAACATTAAATAAATAAATAAACTTGTCAGTGTTAATTTCCCCTAAACATCTCACATTAAAACAACCACCCAGTAAAATGCCCCTGATAAGTGGTATTCTAATCTTCAGATGATAAAAAGTCCGTAGCCCTGGCCAGTCTGGCACTCAAACATTCAATCAAAACTTTTCACAGCGAAACACGGTCTTTGAACACGAAACGGCGCAAAGATATTAATTACCCCCAAGCATCTCACATTAAAACATCGGTATCGTGAAATTCCCCTGTTAAATGACACTCCTGATGAACACTTACCGTCTAACGGGAAGTAAGTACTCACGGGAGGCGGATTCTTTGATCGCGCTTAACGTTAAACGCTTGCTGCGCGTCTTCGCTGCGCATCTACCGGCTTCTTTGATCTTGCGGCACCTCGCGCGCTGCGCGAGGTCGCCTCGCGTCTACCGTGAACTCTTTGATCTTGCGGCCCCTTGCGGCGCGCCTACCGGGAACTCTTTGATCTCTCGCTTAACGTTAAACACAGTGTTTCGTATTTGGCGTGTAGCGTGTGTAACGGCCTAAGCTGTTACCTTTAATTCTAAAGGAAGTTTTTAAAAACAATAAATAAACTTGTCACTGTTTTTTATTGAATGAGAGTATAAAGAAAGAATAGATTTATGAAAGTTACGGAACCATTGAAAGTACAAAGAATATAATAGATTTATGATACCACCACCACCCCTTCACCACCCCTTCACCACCGCCGCGGGAGGTCACCCGACGCCGCCACGAGAGGTCACCGGGAGGTCACCACCGCCACCACGAGAGGTCACCGGAACAAAAATGGGCGGGTAGACTCTCATATAAGGAAAAAACGGTAGACTCTCATATAAGGAAAAACGGCACCAAAAATTGTGTCTCGATCTGCGTGTAGACTATTTATATAAGGATTTATGTGCCTTCAAAGGCACATTCCACGGTCCTATCACTAGATCTATACTACTCACAGGACTTACAATTCCTGCACTTGATCAATTGCTTGCAGTTACAGGACAATGTTGTTAAGTGATGCTTTAAGCTACGTCATAGTTGCATTAACGATAATACACGTAAAGTCAGTTCTGATAATGGAGACCCTTGCATGTAAAAGTAAAGAACAGATAACTCAACGCGAAGCAAAACCTATTCTCATAAAGAAATATCTTATACAGAGTTTATTCATTCCCACATTGTGCTACCAATGCCAAACAAGGTCACTTATGACTAAGCATGAAGGAAACTGTGTCACCACAGAGATGAGATTTCTGAGAAAAGCGCTTGGTGTGATCAGGAAAGACTGAATCATAAATAATATTATAAGAGAAAGCATAGGAACTGAACCAATCCTAAATTACATAAAAGAACAACAAATAAACTGGTTTGCCTATCTAGAAATAATGCCGTGTGATTTCTTACCATACAAAGCATATATTAAAAGAAAGAGAAGGGAGAAGAGCAAGAGGCAGACCCATAGTAAGATGGACTGACAATACCAAACACACGCTACAACATCAATCGACAATGATTGAAGTCCCGAAAGGGCGAGAACCAGGAGGTTGTATCTTCCTCGACATCCGACGAGTACAAGAGGAAGTAAAGAAAGAAAGAAAGAAAGAAAGAAAGAAAGAAAGAAAGAAAGAAAGAAAGAAAGAAAGAAATACAGAAAGAAAGACAGAAAGAAGCTAAAATAAAAACGAGAACTTTCTGAACGAGGCAGATATCGTGTACAACTTCAGAGATATTGGTAGAATGATGAGCTTTGAAAGTAGCGAAACTGTATCGCTATCTAACTAGAGGTGAATATTGGCATTGTCTTAACAGAGATATATTCTGGAAGGAACGAATATATGGAACTCGCACCTTTAGTTTCTGCTTGCTGATGAACATTATATTTGTGTCCATCATTTATATTTCTTATAATTTATTCATTTCTCAACCGTGTAGTTTTATTATCTAGCCAACCCCCGCAGCACCCCCCTCAATTTTTCTTTTCTATCTAATGCCTATATTCTGTTTGTTATATTCTAAATACCCACCAACCCATTTGTTTACTAAGATAAATTTAGTGGGCGTATAGTTTCATTATATGATAAATACATAAAATTAGCATCTATCAAAGGAAATTATCATGATCTACTCAATTATAGGGAGCCGCGATAGCTCAGTGGTTAGTGAACTGGACTGCAAAGGACAAGAGGTAGGGTTCGATCACAACCGACAGATCCCAGCTTCCGGGTTCACCCAGCCTTAAATGGGTACTGGATTTTTTTTCTGGGAAAGTAAAGCGGCACGGGCGTAATACCGACCATAATGCCCCCAAAATCATGTGCTGAAGGTCTGTAAAATGTACGGTCACTAACACCATTTTCCGTATATACGCCACTTGACGTGACGAGGGCTCTTTACTTTTTTAACTTACTCAATTATAGGAAATCCATAATTCTGTTCACTGCTTCTCTTCCCAGGACTCTTTGAAGACTCAATGAAATTCTTAGACTTTATCGCCTTCTCCAACTCCTGAAGAATACAGTTGTGGCTATGAAGCCCTATCTGACAAGTGCGTTTCCTGAATGGATACAAATCGAAGAGGACATTATCTGGTAGTTAATGTTTTGGAACAAAGTACTCACAAATATATTTCTAAAGTCACATAACTCAAAAGCATGTTTCATAGGACATTATAGTCATTCAAAAATTTCAAAAATATGTCTTTTTCGCTACAAATTCTACATAAATATAGATTTTTTTTGTGTTTTGCTGTTTGCTAAGATTTACTCACAAGCATATTTAACAAAACAATAAATGGAAGAAATACTGTCTATTCATCTCGTGGTGTTTGATTAATAAATTATCTTATGGTAACACCATTATCTGACAGTCAATATTATTGTGGAGGTAAGCATAAACGTTAGTTCGAAAGTTGGGAAGTGACATGATCACCTACGACAGTAGGCTTGCTACTTGATGATGATGAAGCACAAACATAAAAATATATTAATAATATATTAAACATCGTGCGGGGCTGCGAGTAAAGTTGCATAAAACGTATAAAATAGACACAACTAGATGTTAAGCTACAGTGGGACGAGACAAACGACGTTTCTGTAAACGGGTACAAGGCAATAAATATTGATATTTTATACATAAAAAGCACGATAGGGAATGTACTGCACTAAAACAAATATAAGCACAAATCTAGAGTCAAACGCTGTCTCAAAATTGTAATTGACACAATAGGAACAGTGACCAAGATTTAACTGCGCCTTGGCCACAAGATAGAGATAGTCAATGGGGCAGGTGACAAAATATTCTTTTAAATAAATTAATTAAATTTAAATTAAATAAGCATTATTGTGCCACTGCATGTGATATTTTTACTGTGTCTCGTTATTAAGAATTTACATAAATAGTGAGTAATCAACAATCATGGGGGCCGCGATAGCTCAGTGGTTAGTGAACTGGACTATAAAGGACAAAAGGTAGGGTTCGATCCCAACCGACGGCTCCAGTTCACCCAGCCTTTAATGGGTACAGGATTTTTCTGGGAAGATAAAGCGGCACGGGCGTAATACCGACCACATTACCCGAAAAATAATGTGCCGATGGTCTGTAAAATGTATGATCACTAACACCATATTCCCTATACGCCACTTCGCGTGACGGGGGCTCTTTACATTTTTTTTTAAATCAGCAATCATCGTCGGTGCATATAGAAAAGCTTTCTATAAGTGTTCATATCTCCTCTTCGGTATCTCCCCCAAAATTCAGCGACTATAGACCCCAGTTTTGCATTACTTTATCAGTTTTCTTTAGACGGACATTAAGTGGAATGACAGCTCTGCCCATTGTCTGCATCATTTACTTATCTTTCCTTCTTGAGAGCATTTAGAATATCAACTCGGTCCATTGTCTATATCATTTACTTATTCTGCCTTCTTGAGATCATTTAGAATGCAAGACCGGGTCATTGTCTGGATTATTTACTTATTCTGCCTTCTTGAGATCATTTAGAATGTCAGCCCGGGTCATTGTCTGGATTATTTACTTATTCTGCCTTCTTGAGATCATTTAGAATGTCAGCCCGGGTCATTGTCTGGATTATTTACTTATTCTGCCTTCTTGAGATCATTTAGAATGTCAGTCTGGATCATTGTCTGGATTATTTACTTATTCTGCCTTCTTGAGATCATTTAGAATGCAAGACCAGGTCATTGTCTGGATTATTTACTTTTCCTGCCTTATTGAGATCATTTAGAATGTCAGCCCGGGTCATTGTCTGGATTATTTACTTTTCCTACCTTATTGAGATCATTTAGAATGTCAGTCCGGGTCATTGTCTGGATTATTTACTTTTCCTGCCTTATTGAGATCATTTAGAATGCCAGTCTGGATCATTGTCCACTCACTTCTCATAAGCGCTATCCTTGCAACTCTCTCTCTCTCTCTGCTCGTTATTTCCCCTTAATCCTAGTGTTCTTGTACAAAAATGAAGCAGAAGTTTGTTATCAAAAGACATTTGTTTGATTATTTGTTGTTGGTAGTGGATTCTTTTTGAATTCTGTAAAATACCTGTGTCACTGTGCAATGTATGTGCATTTTCGGCCTTAGAGTTTCCTCTATTATATGCATTATTGCTGTATAGTTCCTTTACTGTTGTGCCTTGAAATGTAATTCGGCAGCAGCATACGACCTCTTCTTATCGATTTTTAATCCTGAAAGGTTCTTTTATGTCCTTAAATGTTTCACCCATTTTGTCATTTGTCTCCTATACGACTAGGAATTTTTAAAAACCCACTTGTTTCAAGAGGTCATTTAAAAAACACCAAATTAATCCATAAATGATACAAACTAGATAGTTGTAAACGTGAAACATGCAGTCTCCTTCGTTGATTTTACACAATCATGTCAATACTCTCGGAGCAAGGCAAAGAAATGCATAAAACTTCGTATTGTAAAAAGCTGATTGTAAAGGAAAATGAAAAAAAAAAATAATGAAAAAATATGGTATGCTTATACTCGTAGCTTTACGTAATTGATGGACTACACAAATTTGAATTTGACGTTTCGGCTTAATAGGCCTTCAGCGAGAACAACAAAAAACACACGCAAAATACTACACTGTCACTGAATTCTGATCTGTTTTGTGAGAATACAGGATGATCTTAACGCAATGCACAGATGAGCGAACCAATGTTATATAGCTAGTTAATTATTATTTAAGATAGCGGGAATTTTACCTTTTTTTTTTATATTGGCGAAACTTTGAGAAGCCTATCTTCAACGTTACTGCGACACTTAAGTAATGAAACGTCTGATTTATATTTTTTAAAGGCAATTAGATTGTACTACCACTGCTATTTTGGGACGTTAACAGCAACATGAAAAATTAAGGGTTATAAGGATGCTTCATGTGACAATGAAAGACAAAGTGAGAAATGAAGGAATTAAGAAACAAAGTGTTGGTAACACGAGTTCCAGAGTAACACCCAGAGGCAAGGAATGAAATGAATTAGACACCTAACGCAGTTACCGGTAAACGGCAATTCACAACATGTAAGAACTATCAGATGCAAGAACTAAAGAAACAGCTAGATCTTCTAAGAGAAGATGAAAAAGCGAAATACTTGACGTCATTCAACGCACCCTGTGTGGGACGAACCGAAGAAGATCATTAGGAACACGCAATTGTCCCTCAAAGACAAGGGATGATAAATAACAAAAGCAGCAACAATAATGATTGAGTTACTATAGTAGAAACCACTATCGTTTATGATATCAATATCTTGATCATTTTTAAAAAAATGTATTTTACGTTCGATCCATAGACACACAGTTACTAATGTTCAAAATATAAATTAATCACTTCCACAGTTGTAAGCACAATTATACGCACAGTTATAAGCACAATTATACGCACAGTTATAAGCACAATTATACACATAGTTATAAGCACAATTATACACATAGTTATAAGCACAATTATACACATAGTTATAAGCACAATTATACACATAGTTATAAGCACAATTATACACATAGTTATAAGCACAATTATACGCATAGTTATAAGCACAATTATACACATAGTTATAAGCACAATTATACACATAGTTATAAGCACAATTATACACATAGTTATAGCACAATTATACACATAGTTATAAGCACAATTATATGCACAGTTATAAGCACAATTATACGCATAGTTATAAGCACAATTATACACATAGTTATAAGCACAATTATATGCACAGTTATAAGCACAATTATACGCATAGTTATAAGCACAATTATACACATAGTTATAAGCACAATTATACACATAGTTATAAGCACAATTATACACATAGTTATAAGCACAATTATACACATAGTTATAAGCACAATTATACACATAGTTATAAGCACAATTATACACATAGTTATAAGCACAATTATACACATAGTTATAAGCACAATTATACGCATAGTTATAAGCACAATTATACACATAGTTATAAGCACAATTATACACATAGTTATAAGCACAATTATACACATAGTTATAAGCACAATTATACACATAGTTATAAGCACAATTATACACATAGTTATAAGCACAATTATACACATAGTTGTAAGCACAATTATACACATAGTTATAAGCACAATTATACACATAGTTATAAGCACAATTATACACATAGTTATAAGCACAATTATACACATAGTTATAAGCACAATTATACACATAGTTGTAAGCACAATTATACACATAGTTATAAGCACAATTATACACATAGTTATAAGCACAATTATACACATAGTTATAAGCACAATTATACACATATTTATAAGCACAATTATACACATAGTTATAAGCACAATTATACTCACAGTTATAAGCACAATTATACGCATAGTTATAAGCACAACTATACGCATAGTTATAATCACAATTATACGCAGTTATAAGCACAATTATACGCACAGTTATAAGCACAATTATACGCATAGTTATAAGCACAATTATATGCACAGTTATACGCACAGATATAGCACAGTTATACGCACAATTATACGCACAGTTATCCTCACAGTTAAACGCACAGATATAAGCACAATTATACGCACAGACATACGCGCAGTTAAACGCACAATTATACGCACAGTTATCCTCACAGTTAAACGCACAGATATAAGCACAATTATACGCACAGACATACGCGCAGTTATACGCACAATTATACGCACTGTTACAGCAACAAAAACTTACTGAGGCTGCATTTCCTGGTTTAGATTTAGCTTCCATAACGCGCCCAACTTCATAATCAAAGTTATTTATGTCACAATATGAGAGAGAAAAACATTTGTTCATTCATTCTATCTATTCATCATTTCATTAATGTATGTTTCTACTATATGTTATAAGTACAATTATAAAATAGTATACTAAACTCAATATATAATATCGTCAAATAAAGATAAAATGATAATATCGTAAAATAAAGATATAATGATAATATCGTAAAATAAAGATAAAATGATAATATCGTAAAATAAAGATAAAATGATAATATCGTAAAATAAAGATAAAATGATAATATCGTAAAATAAAGATAAAATGATAATATCGTAAAATAAAGATAATGATAATATCGTAAAATAAAGATATAATGATAATATAGTAATAAAGATATAATGATAATATCGTAAAATAAAATAAAATGATAATATCGTCAAATAAAGATAAAATTGTATTGAGCAGTTAAACCAGCATAAAGTTTTTGAATGAAGTTTGAGAACTGGTAGGAAGAAGGCATAGTAGGAAATACCGTAAAATACCGCTTTGAAGTTCTGATGTGCCTACATCTATCATCCGGATTTTATATTTGTGAAATGGAAATTTAAAAAAAAAAGGGGGCAATAAGTAGTAAGTTACGAAGTTCACCAATTTTGACGTGGAGCAGGAAAGCAAATGTGTAATCAAATCAAAATAGTATTTTCCTGAACAGTTTCCACATTGGGCTCATTGCAGGGGTCACGCCATCTTCACGAGTTCGTTCGTTGTTCTTCGAGTCGGTTGTTAGATGCCTGTCTTTCAGGAGACTGAAAACTGCGTATTTCAAAGGTTGAAATCGGTCTTAAAAGTGTATATTTCTCTCTCTGTCTTATAAGTGTGTATTTCTCTCTCTCAGTTTTATAAGTGTGTATTTCTATCTCAGTTTTATAAAGTGTGTATTTCTCTCTCAATCTTATAAGTGTGTATTTCTCTCTCTCAGTTTTATAAGTGTGTATTTCTCTCTCAGTTTTATAAGTGTGTGTTTCTTTCTCAGTCTTATAAGTGTGTATTTCTCTCTCAGTTTTATAAGTGTGTATTTCTCTCTCAGTTTTATAAGTGTGTATTTCTCTCTCTGTCTTATAAGTGTTTATTTCTCTCTCGATCTTATAAGTGTGTGTTAAGTTTCTCAGTCTTATAATAAGTGTGTATCTTCGCTCTCTTATAAATGTGTATTTCTCGCTCTGTCTTATAAATGTGTATTTCTCGCTCTGTCTTATAAATGTGTATTTCTCTCTGTCTTATAAGTGTGTATTTCTCTCTCTGTCTTATAAGTGTGTATTTCTATCTCAGTTTTATAAAGTGTGTATTTCTATCTCAGTCTTATAAAGTGTGTATTTCTCTCTCTCAGTTTTATAAGTGTGTATTTCTCTCTCTCAGTTTTATAAGTGTGTATTTCTCTCTCAGTTTTATAAGTGTGTATTTCTCTCTCAGTTTTATAAGTGTGTATTTCTCTCTCAGTTTATAAGTGTGTATTTCTCTCAGTTTTATAAGTGTGTATGTCTCTCTCAGTTTTATAAGTGTGTATTTCTCTCTCTCAGTTTTATAAGTGTTTATTTCTCTCTCGATCTTATAAGTGTGTGTTTCTTTCTCAGTCTTATAAGTGTGTGTTTCTTTCTCAGTCTTATAAGTGTGTATTTCTCGCTCTGTCTTATAAATGTGTATTTCTCGCTCTGTCTTATAAGTGTGTATTTCTCTCTCGGTCTTATAAGTGTGTGTTTCTCTCTCTGTCTTATAAGTGTTTATTTCTCTCTCGATCTTATAAGTGTGTGTTTCTTTCTCAGTCTTATAAGTGTGTGTTTCTTTCTCAGTCTTATAAGTGTGTATTTCTCGCTCTGTCTTATAAATGTGTATTTCTCGCTCTGTCTTATAAATGTGTATTTCTCGCTCTGTCTTATAAGTGTGTATTTCTCTCTCTGTCTTATAAGTGTGTATTTCTCTCTCTCAGTTTTATAAGTGTGTATTTCTATCTCAGTTTTATAAAGTGTGTATTTCTCTCTCAATCTTATAAGTGTGTATTTCTCTCTCTCAGTTTTATAAGTGTGTATTTCTCTCTCTCAGTTTTATAAGTGTGTATTTCTCTCTCAGTTTTATAAGTGTGTATTTCTCTCTCAGTTTTATAAGTGTGTATTTCTCTCTCAGTTTTATAAGTGTGTATTTCTCTCTCAGTTTTATAAGTGTGTATTTCTCTCTCAGTTTTATAAGTGTGTATTTCTCTCTCTCAGTTTTATAAGTGTTTATTTCTCTCTCGATCTTATAAGTGTGTGTTTCTTTCTCAGTCTTATAAGTGTGTGTTTCTTTCTCAGTCTTATAAGTGTGTATTTCTCGCTCTCTGTCTTATAAGTGTGTATTTCTCTCTCGGTCTTATAAGTGTGTATTTCTCTCTCGGTCTTATAAGTGTGTATTTCTCTCTCGGTCTTATAAGTGTGTATTTCTCTCTCGGTCTTATAAGTGTGTATTTCTCTCTCGGTCTTATAAGTGTGTATTTCTCTCTCGGTCTTATAAGTGTGTGTTTCTCTCTCGGTCTTATAAGTGTGTGTTTCTCTCTCGGTCTTATAAGTGTGTGTTTCTCTCTCGGTCTTATAAGTATGTATTTCTCTCTCAGTCTAATAAGTATGTTTTATAAGTATGTATTCTCCTCCTCCTCCCCACCCCCACTCTGAAATTGGATAATGCCGTAAAGATAGAAAGATAGCTTTTATTTCCTCTGATCTATTTCACTTTCTCTTATTCAGGCATCGTGGGAGATAGGCCATTCTAGAATAGGTTCTTTAAGTAGATGCTTCATGAAATGCTTTTGTCACCTGGTGCTGTTGTAGGGCGGCTTTGATTTTGTCACTTCAACTTGTTCTTGGTCTACCTCAAGCTCTGCTCCTCTCTTCCTCTTGCAGTTGCATTGCATATTATGGAAGCATGTAGATAGGGAATAATCAATTCGAAGAAAATCTCATGGTTCCCAGTTGAAAAGAAGCTCTTGATAACTGGGTTCATTTAAGAGATGTTACGTCTATGCCCACATTCATCGGCGGAAATTCGTAATTGGTTTATAGTTTCTATTAGCTGAAAATATGCAACAATCTTTTAGGAATTAATACAAATCTTTACAGCCTGTCTTTGTTAAATCGCAAGCCTCTTACATAAATCTCGCCACTTGTCTCACAGAAAATAACATTGTTCTCAGCACATTCTGGCCAACAATTTTGGATACAGCATTTTAGTGAATTCTGGAGTTTGTGTCTCTCGTGTTTTTCGTGTCTCTCGTGCTTCTCGTGTTTCTTGTGTCTCGTGTGTCTCGTGTCTCTCGTGTTTCTCGTGCTTCTCGTGTCTCTCGTGTTTCTTGTGTTTGTTGTGTCTATCGTGTCTCTCGTGTTTCTGTGTCTCTCGTGTCTCGTTTTTCTCGTGTCTCTCGTGCTTCTCGTGTCTCGTGTTTCTCGTGTCTCGTGTTTCTCGTGTCTCTCGTGCTTCTCGTGTTTCTCGTGTCTCGTTTTTCTCGTGTTTCTCGTGTCTCGTGTTTCTCGTGTCTCGTTTTTCTCGTGTCTCTCGTGCATCTCGTGTTTCTCGTGTCTCATGTTTCTTGTGTTTCTCGTGTCTCTCGTGTTTCTCGTATTTCTCGTGTTTCTCGTGTTTCTCGTGTCTCTCGTGTTTCTCGTGTTTCTTATGTCTCTCGTGTTTCTCGTGTCTCTCGTGTTTCTCGTGTCTCTCGTGTCCCTCGTGTTTCTCGTGTTTCTCGTGTCTCTCGTGTTTCTCGTGTTTCTCATGTCTCTCGTGTTTCTTGTTTCTCGTGTTTCTCACGTCTCTCGTGTTTCTCGTGTCTCTCGTGTCTCTCGTGTTTCTTGTGTTTCTCATGTCTCTCGTGTTTTCCGTATCTCGGGTGTCTCTCGTGTCTCTCGTGTTTCTCGTGTCTCTGGTGTTTCTTGTGTTTCTCGTGCTTTCCTTAGTTTTATGCCGACGGTCTTCAGACTAGGAAACATGCTAAAAAAGGGGGGGGGGTGATCTACGCACTCTGAAGTTGGTTCGTTGTAAACTAAATATTATCTGTCGACTAATAGGAGCTGTTTTGTAATACGTTTCTGTTTTCTTTAGACTGGCGTTTTTCTATTCGTCGTTCCAAGCTGTCATAAACCCTTGTAGGATTATGAGAACGATTCACAATGGCTGGTCGAACTTCGTCCCTCTTCTCCAAAGTCACTCCTTTTAAGTTGAAACTGGCAATTCTTCATAGAAATTCACGATAAAAAGTCTCACAATTCATTTTCATCTATCTATTCAAACAGAAGAAATATAAAATACATTGAGTAGACAGATCACCTAACTCTAGAATGTGAATAGAATTACTTGCGTCTTGCTCCATAGCAGGAAGCATTTTCTGATTTTTCCCCCTACTTTCATGCATTTAGGAAAGATTTTTGCTTCTTTGAAGTGTATAAAAATATTATTTTCTTGGGTGTCCTAATTTTTTTAATTTTACAATACCCACATTTGTTGTAATCAACTCAGCGTTTAAAGGGGCAAATTTCACGTGCTCTCCACACAATCTTAGCACCATCTCGCGCTCACTGAACCGTAACTTATAAGACGCAATCCACTGAGAGGTCTGTTAGAAAATTAACAAAATTTGCAGTAAAATCTAATGCTAAGAGCACACGGTTTGATATTTTCCTAAAATTATATAACAAAAAACGATTTGTGCAAAATTCAGACTACCTTTGTACTTAAATGTTATAAAATATCAAGGTCGGTGAAAAAATAAAAGATTATGAAAAAGAATTGCAGAAATTCATCAAACAGTTTCCGAGATAATTGATCAACTCTGTGGGCACGAATTTCTGAACGAACTATAATAACCATATTTTTCGAATACCATAACACATTTTAAAGTGATGTGGTCAGTATCACGCCATGCCGCCTTTACTTCCCAGAAAAGTCTCTGGTACCCATTTTTAGAGGTAGGTTAACTCCCGGGAAACCTTTTTCTTTCCCCCTTCTGGGAATTGAGCCCGAACACTTCTGAACTGGGAGCCGCGATAGCTCAGTGGTTAGTGAACTTGACTACAAAGGACAAGAGGTAGGGTTCTATCCCAATCGACGGTTTCCGGGTTCACCCAGCCTTTAATAGTACTTTAATGGATTTTTTTTCAGGGAAAATGACGCGACACGGGCGTAATACCGACCACATTACCCCAAAAATCATGTGCCGAAGATCTGTAAAATGTATGGTCACGAACACCATATTCCCTATATGCCACTTGGCGTGACGGGGGTACTTTACTTTTTTATTTTTTTACTTCTGAACTGGAAACGAGCGCACTAACCACTCAGCCACTGAGGCTCCTTTATTAGGGAAGGCAACTGGCTAAAAATTGGTGATTTCTTCAAATAAAAAAGAAATTTTACACCCCGACTTAATGTTATCAGTTCCTTTTTTATTTAAATTTAATTTTCAGTTCCATCGTGATTCACTATATAAATGCAGGCATTTGAGGAATGTACAATTCGGCCAATGTCTTTGTCATGAAGTTGTTGGAGGTCGATTACAGATTCTAAGTCCAAAGTCTGATCTTTCTTTGCAACTTTACACTCTATTCTGAATAATCTAGACAGAAGTGATTTCTTTACCCACTATTCTGAACAATCTAGACAGAAGTGATTTCTTTACTCACTATTCTGAATAATCTAGACACAAGTGATTTAATTACCCACTATTCTAAATAATCTAGACAGAAGTGATTTCGTTACTCACTATTCTGAATAATCTAGACAGAAGTGATTTCATTACTCACTATTCTGAATAATCTAGACAGAAGTGACTTCTCTACCCACTATTCTGAATAATCTAGACAGAATTGATTTCTTTACTCACTATTCTGAATAATGTAGACAAAAGTTGTTTCTTTACTCACTATTCTGAATAATCTAGACAGAATTGATTTCTTTACTCACTATTCTGAATAATGTAGACAAAAGTTGTTTCTTTACTCACTATTCTGAATAATCTAGACAGAAGTGACTTTTTTACCAACTATTCTGAATAAATATTAGTTATCAGCATTAATCGCTAAGAGTGAAAATGAGTTACAAGAAATGTTAGACATTATAGTGAAAGAAAAGACTCAGCTTTAATAGCAAAAAAGACAGAGGTAATGGTAACAACAAAGAAAAAGACATCACCTCAGTGCAAAATAAAGACAAGTGGAACAATATTAAAACAGGAAAATGAATTTAAATATTTGAGAACTTTGTTAACCTCAGACGGAAGATGTACAAAAGAGGTGAGATGCAGAATGGCTCAGGCAAAAGCAGCTTTCCAGAAAATGAGGAAGATACTATGCAATCCATTTTTGACAATAGAAAAAAGAATAAGAGTTCTTAAATGTTATGTAGACCCAGTCTGGAACATATAGATGTGAATCATGGACAATATGACAATAGACAAGAACATCACTGGAGTCTGTAGAAATGTGGTTTTACGGGAGAATGTTGAGAACACCATGGACAGCTAAGAAGAGTAATGAAAATGTTCGAAAAGAGACCAAAGCAAAAAGAGAGCTAATTTCTAATTTTAGGAAGAAACAATCATCATTTTTGGCCATGTAATGAGAAGAAAACAACTGGATCATATTGTAACAACTGGAAAAATTGAGGGACGAAGAGATAGAGGGAAGCAAAGAGAGATAATACTAGACAGCTTAAAAGAAAATGGCTTGGCAGAAGGTCAACAACAGAAATGATAAAGAATTGTCGAGATCGAAAGTCGTGGAGAGACATGATCACCTACGCCAGTAGGCCCGGTACTTGATGATGATTCTGAATAAATCGACAGAAGTAACTTCTCACGTTTGATTACTTTCGAAACAAAACCTCCCATTTCGTTTCCGAGCTTATATATTTAGTAGTAGCAGTATGAACTAAAGTGCTGTGTTGTTGTTCATAACATTGTTTCACACAATGAAGTCGTTTGCTCCTTTTTATTCATTACGATAATAATAAATTTGAATATAAGGAGCACTTCCTTCTATCATCTTTTACCGTCATTTTTTTCATTGGCAACCATTCATTTATTTTTTTGCTGAAAAAATTAGCTTTTTGGTCTAGAGTCCAACAATCGGCAGATTATGATTTGCGTCATTGCTCATTGTAGCAACCACATGTTGCACTTTTCCGGTACCGGAACCACCATTAGTTTCATGTTTTTACTGGTTATAATAAATCGGATTTGTTCTCGCAAAATCACTCACATTAGATTCATAGTTTTCTAACTTTTTTAACTCCCGCCGCGGGAGAGAATAATTATGCCATTTTATTATTCAAGGAATACCACTATTGTGAAACACTCGTCACATTTACTCCCGTTATACAAAGTGTGGCTCGCAACAAGTGGATATTGTTGATTGTCATAAAAGAAGCTTTGCTTCCAGCGAATCCTGAAAGACTATTATTGAGCATTAAATTAATTTAATAGTTCTTCACACACAATACAGTAGAAACTCAATTATCCTGGTTAATTGTGACCCGGTATAATCAAGGAAAAATCAGTGACTCACTATATGTAATACAATAATCGAAGTTTTTGAATGAAAATAGAAAGCTATTGATAATATTGAGTTATTTGTGGGTCATCATCATTCCACTCTGAACATGTACCACTGGTGCTCAGATCCCCACCTCAGCAAGTCTCGCAGTGTCCAGCGACTTACGACTACAGTTCTCTTGTCGTTATTGTTGGTTTTGTCGCTGATAGTCGATTGATGTGGATGGTCTAGACTCACGTGCACTCACTCAGTCGCACGGTCCAGAACCCGTTTCCACGTTACAGACTGGCCAACTCCAGTCAATCAGCTCTTCGGCACGTGGATACATTGTGAGCTTTTTATTGTCTTCATTCAGAATCGCACATTAATAAAATCACACTCCCTTGGCAACGAGCCAGCAAAAAGGCACAACCATTTTGTGTTGCACCGGAAGCACAACTCCATATTTGTATATTGTTTATATGAAATGCCACACTATCATTATCATCAAGTATCGGGCCTGCTGGCGTAGGTGATCATGTCTCTCCACAACTTTCTATCTCGACAGTTATTTATCATTTCTGTTGTTGACCTTCCGCAAAGACATTCTCCTAAGCTGTCTGGTATTTTTTCTTTTTGCTTCCCTCTATCTCTTCGTCCCTCAATTTTTCCAGTTGTTACAATATATTCCAATTGATCTCTTCTCATTACACGGCGGGAAAATGATGATTATTTCTTCCTAATATTGGAAATTAGCTCTCTTTTTGCTTTGACCTCTTTCCGAACATTTTCACTACTCTTCTTAGCTGTCCATGGTATTCTTTACATTCTTTTGTAAAATCACATTTCTACAGACTCCAGTGATTTTCTTGTCTGTTGTCCTATTGTCCATGATTCACATCCATATGTTAAGACTGGCTCTACATAACATTTAAGTTATGAAATGCCACACTATATAAAACTAGAATAACTTGCATTTGTCACTTAGAAATAGAAATATTTTAAGGAGCAGCCAATGGAAATTTGTCTGTTTGGTATTAGGACTTTCTTCTTTTTGTTTAATTCACTGAACTCCTGTCGGAGCATAGGACACCCGTAAGAGATGTCCACTCAGTCCGGTCTGGAGCAAGTATGGACAACTCTCTCCAGGACCTGCCAGGCTCTGTCATTCCATCATGAATGGTTCGTTATCAAACTTAGGACTTAGTTTGATTGAAAATTGGCTTTATTTAATATATTATCAAAGAACTGTGGGTCACATCTAAATGTTAAAGCAAAGACAATGATGAGGGTGATGAGGATTCTGAGGAACTTCTCTCTTTCTCTTAAAAGATAAATTAAATAAAGAGCCCCGACACGCCAAGTGGCGTATAGGGAATATGGTGTTAGTGACCATAATTTTTATACCATAATTTTTATAGACCTTCGCACATAATTTTTGAGGTAATGTGGTCGGTATTACGCCCGTGCCGCTTTACTTTCCCAGAAATAATCCGGTACCCATTTAAGGCTGGGTGAACCCGGAATTCGTCAATCAGGATCGAACCCAACCTCTTGTCCTTAGTGGTCCAGTTCACTAACCACTGAGCTGTCGCGGCTCCACTAACCACTGAGCTGTCGCGGCTCCACTAACCACTGAGCTGTCGCGGCTCCACTAACCACTGAGCTGTCGCGGCTCCACTAACCACTGAGCTGTCGCGGCTCCCAATTACAGTAGTTTTTTGGTCATAATTCCGAGTCAGTCAATCCTAATTTGCAGCTACTTAAGGAATGTGTACCTCGAGACTGTTTAAGCTCTAAATGTTTACAGGAACGCGTTCTAGGGCGTTCCTACTGAATGAAGCCATATTTATCTGTTCGCCCGTCCATCTGTCTGTCTTCCTATCTTTTACACCTGTCTGTCAGTATGCATGAACGTACATACCTAGGTTGAGGTGGGACAAATTCGACAATTTCTCAAAACTGAATTTTTAAAAGTTCTCGAATCCCATAATCCTCAAACCACTCGAATCCTTCATATCAGAATTAAATGGCCCTTTTCGTCTTGTCAGACGGTCTAGTGGTGGCTATTGTGTATTTTTTTTTTTTTTTTTTGAGGTTTTATTTTTGTCGAACAGCTTCTCTCGTGGCTAATTCTACCAATGTTTCACACACACACGCGGTCACATAATGAACAAGTCAGGCCCACTGGTCCACAGGGTTTTCCATCCTTTTTCATGAGTCTTTTCTCTTCTAAGTTTTGCCATAACACAGTCTCAAATGATGTTATACCGTTCCTTATACATGCTCTCCCTGATGTGCGATCACTTGCTAGATGTTCCCAGTCATATCACATATGGAGAAGTCATTCAGAGATGATTTACAGATATTTATATATCGTAGTTTAATAACTACCGGTTTGTCTTTTTCCGTGTGTTAGTTCGGCCATATAGTATTTGCCTGGGTTTGCGCTTTTCTTCCATTCGCTGGACATGCCCCAGCCATCTTTGGAATATCAGAATTAATAGTAAGAAAAAGTGGAGGAATATTGACTTCTGCTTAAAATTAAAAGTTGTAATTGAAGCAACATTTTAAATCTGTGTTTAAAATACGTGAAAAACTGATGAAAATGAAAAACAAAAAAATAAACAATAGTTTTGTTCAGTACAGTATCGGTATTTATTAACAAGATACGAATTAAATTTACATTTAGTGAATGTACATAGTAAAATTAGAAACTCTTGAGTCCTTAGACTTATTTCCATTTTCTCAACGTAATTTGGCCCCCAAAAAAATTTGAGTAACATTTCACATTTTTGACATTTTCGATACCCAAAGTTCCAAAACCTTTTTAAACCAAAGCAGATGTTGAGAAGAAGGGGAATGATTTCAAGATTTAATGTGGAGATAAACACTAAATTCTTTTAATGTATAGATAAACACTAAATTCTTTTAATGTAGAGATGAACACTAAATTCTTTCCATACAACTTTTTAAAGAAAAAGAAAATGTTTATTTTAAGAATAAAATACTAAACTCTTTTAGGGCGGTAAAAATAAATCAGAAACTTTTAATGGAGACTTTTATTTAAAAAAAAGAAACACTGGCATTCTAACTCGCCCCGGGACTAGCCTACTTCGTTTTTATCAGCTATTACACTAAAAGTCTTGAATAATCTTTATGACATTACTGTCGATGGTGGTGTGATTACGATCTTTAAGAAATGTTCTCAAATTTTGATATTTGTTGTTGTCCTTCCACTATTTAAAGATGTCTGCAGATGGTAGAAGAAGTGCGGCATTTGTTTCCTTTTTCTCACGAGATAAACTGTAACTCGTTCACTGCTGGTCGGCGGTGTCATCAGTTGAGAATATTATTTACACAAGAGATGCACTGGGAGCCGCGACTGCTCAGTGGTTAGTGAACTGGACTACAAAGGACAAGAGGTAGGGTTCGATCCCAACCGACGGCTTCCGGGTTCACCCAGCCTTAAATGGGTACCGGATTTTTTCTTGGAAAGTAAAGCGGCACGGGCGTAATACCAACCACATTACCCCAAAAATCATGAGCCGAAGGTCTGTAAAATTTATGGTCACTAACACCATATTCCCTATACGCCACTTTGTTGTGACGGGGGCTCTTTACTTACTTTACTATGAGATGCACTCCTTGTTCAGTTGACGATTTTTGGGTTGTGTCTTTCTGACTTTGCTCTCATTACTGCAGAACTATCATCTGCTTGTAAAATACTAATTTTAGAAAATTCAAACGGCCAGCGTCACTCGAATATGCTGAAGGTTTTCTTTGCTTAAAAAAAACACTTCTTTTGAATCCGAGATCCAGTATAGCACCAAGAGTATTCAGCTGTTCGGTTTGACAGTGCCTTTTGAGATCAGTAATCAAGTCACAGCAGAAGAAGTGGGAGACCTGACCAGACACAGAATTCTTTTCAGACGGGCAGTGGTGAATGCAACGTTCTACAAAAGGACATGCGACCTGATGATGAATCAAGTCATTTCGAAAACCCTGTACGAAACATATATGTTTTGACGTTTTACATTTTAGAATACTAATGGTGCTATAACACTCAAAACTAGGATTCTAATTTACCAAATTTGTGTGCTTGGTAAACGTATATATAGATCAGAAACTTGGACTACCTATACAGGGCATGAGAAAAAGGTTAAACACCTTTCATGTGCGTTACTTTCGTAAAATAATGAACATTAAATGACAAAACAAGGTAACCAACTCTAACGTATTGCGACAGGCTAATTTCCACGATCATGACAGCACTTAAGAGTTGGAAGCTAAGATGGTTAGGCCACGTTAGAAGAATGAAAATCACATTCCCAAATAATTATTGTATGACGAAAACTTAGGGACGGAGAGAGATCAAAGGACAGAACAGTCCTGAGATATAAGGATGTTTGCAGGGCTTCCTTGAGTGATTTGTTTGTCGACGAAAAAATTCGGTAAAAGTCTGGGACCATATTGGAGCACAGGAGAACAAAAATACAAAAAAAAACGGCACAACAACATTTGAGATTATGTCAAAATCAGAAGACAAAAGACTCAGAAAAAAGGAGATGAGCCTAGGCACCACAATTACAACGTATTCATTATCTGATCAGATCTGTCTATTCAATATTGGCAGATTCAGCCACGAGAGAAGCTGCTAAGTAAAATAGCATCCAGCATAAGACACTAATATATTACCTAAATTATTGACTAATTAAGATTGCCTGCAAAACAACAGCCTGTCATGGCGCCAAATGCCGTATATAAATGGTAACGGTGAAGGTAAAGTACGAGACTTGAATCGGCGTCTTAGCACGCGAGTTTTCATCCATATGTGCTCGGCCACCTATCCAGAAGTGTTCAGAGACTTCTGGATGGTGTCGCTTCAAGCATCCAAACTCACGATCCGAGGCGGCATTCCTCACCTTCCCTGAGTGTTACCCTGGTACCCATTTCTGCCAGCGGCTGGGTCGACCGCGGGGGTATTTTTTTTTTCAACCACGAGTACAGTTCACACTGCTTCCAAGTGGGAATCGAACACGGTTTGTCCGAACGTCGGTAGCCCAGTCGGGTGGTTTTCCCAACTAGACTACCGAGGCCCCACCGTATATAATGGTGCTGTTCACTAAAGGAAGTTATTTCTGAGATTGTTACTTGACTGGAAATGGCCAAACATACCATCATCGAACACAACTAAGATTTGTATAACATCTCCTTAGTTGTCAACTGTCGAGCAATATGATCTACCTAGATATGTAGGTCTAAAGTAGATAGTAGAATCATCATCATCATTGAGTGCCGTCTCCGCAACGAAGGTTGGCTACCATGGAGCGCCATTTTGCTCTATCTCTTGCTTTGATGGTGCAGGTTGTCATCGGTTGATTTTTCCATCTTTTGATGTTACTCGTCCATGTTAATCTTGGTCTGCCTCTGCCTCTTTTACCTTGTATTTTCCCCTCCAGGATCACTTTCAGTAGGCTGTTGTGTCTTTTAACATGGCCTAAGAATCGCATTTGTCTTGTTCTAATTGTGTTCAGAAGTTCTCTTTTCATTTTTAGTTGTTTTAAGACTTCGTCGTTTGTTTTCTTTTCCTTCCATCCAATTCTACCTATTCTTCTATATATCCACATTTCAAATGTGGCTTCAATTCTCTGTTCTGTTTTCTTGTCTAATAGTAGAATAGCTTGCTTTTTGTTTTTTGTTCAGTGAGATGAATGAGCACAAGAATCTGAGAACTCCGCCAAGTTGGGTGGTCCTCCATCAAACGGTGGAGCTTTAGACAGATTAGGTTAATAACTTTGTGACTTTAGTCTTTCATGACTTTAGAGCAGTAATTTAAATTAAATGTCCCACAATGGCAGGCTTACATTAATTCCCTAATTTCTTTTTTTGTGTGAAGTAAACCATCATTAAGAACTAATTTAAAATTGTGAGCCAAAGCATGACAAGTGGTCATATGTAAGTAAGTCAAGTACCCCGGTCACGCCAAGTGGCGTATAGGGAATATGGTGTTAGTGACCATACATTTTACAGACCTTCAGCACATGATTTTTGGAGAAATGTGGTCAGTGGTCATATGCACTACTTTATAAAACTGAAGCCATATTAGATCAATCATATGGTTATTTTCGTCTTGTTGAACGGTTTAGTGGTGGCTATTGTGTCTTTTTTTGCAGGTTTTGTTTTTATCGAAGAGCTTATCTCATTGATAATTCCATCAATGTCTGACAAGCATATTTGACCACAGAATGAAATGAAAAAAAATCAGCCACACTGATCTACAGTTTTCCATATTTTTTCATGAGTGCTTCTCTTCCATGTTTTGCCATGGTACGGCCTCAAATGCTGTTATGCAATTATTTATACAGGCTCTCCATAATGTGCGACTGGACGTGCCCCGGCCATCTTAACCTTCGGCTTCTAAGCATTGACATGATTGTTACGGTCTTAACACGCTGCATGACTGTTAAGTTAGTTAGCTTGTCCTGCCATTTGACGTGCATTATTCTGCGGAGACATCGCACGTTGAAGATATTTAGTCTATTTTCATGATTTAAGTATGTTGTCCAGGTGTCAGATCTATTAACAGTGCACTGAGCATACAGATCTCATTATTAGGCCCATTGTCTCTCCTGAAACACACAACTTTTTTCGAATAGATTCCACTCTTTCAAAGCACTGCTACTGAAAGCTTCTATTGAAGATGCTGCGTCCTGAAAATGTTGATGTCCACATGTTTATTGTGGTTCCAATATTTTTTTCCCTGAACGTTTCTCAACTGTTATTTTCTCCTCTCCACCCATCTATGGAATTAACTTTTGAGCAAAGTGTTTCTACTTGGGGACGATATATTTTGGCTCAAAGTGCTTTATCAACTTTTGAAACCTTTATCTTCTATCATGGGTGATGGCTAGTTATATTTGAGGATCATGCATATGTCTTATTTGGTAATTGTTCTAGCTCCTTTGTCTCCAGACTTAAAACTTTGAATGTTATCAATAAATGCTTTCCGAGTCGGTTAGTTAGATAATACCGGCTCATGGATTATGGTTTGGGTATGCTCACTCTCTCGTCAACTCAGGTCGCAACGTTGGAAAGGAATCAAAATGAGGACCTACGGACAGTCCTCAGATGCACCAGATATACACCTATCCGTTCAATGAGGTACTTACTTGAGTTACTGAGCATTAGAATGCGACCTAGATCTGCTCAGGTCCGGGCTTATTTGAACGTGGAGATGAGCATAAATTATCCTTTGCATTCAGATTTGGGTGCGACCACGAGGTGGCGCTTCAGGCGTGAAAAATCCTGGATGCCAGATAGCGGAGTAGTCCATAAGGAGAGTTTATAATCAGAGTGACATCAGAGCTTGCAAGGGTTGGATAGAAGTGACATCGGAGAAAGATTAACCAAAGTAATCATTCAGTTCGCCAGGAAGTGTCGCAATTGGGACTTATGGAGCTACCGAGGTTCTTATAAGGGAATCCATCGAAAAAATGTCTCAACGGAAGGGGTTTTGTTGTGTTCAAAAACAGCAGAGAAGTGGTTAGGGAATCTGGCAATTTAGCATTATGGTGCCCAGAATGAGAATGGCGATAGAAACAGCAACGGCGGCGATAACATGGTTGGTTACACAGAACGTTGATCACACAGTCTTGGTAACTGACTCGTAAAGTATGCTACAGAAGATTGACTGTCTGCGGCTTGGAGTGGAAGCAGCTCTTGGATAACTCTAAAGTGAGCGCGTTAACCTGGGTGTACTGTCCCGGGCAAGCTGATGTACACGTCATTGAAATAGTCGACAAACTCAGTCTGCATACACTTCGGCAAATGCTGGGACGGTTGTGTAGCGGATATGGGGATGCTCCGACTGCAATGAAACTGATTCCAAGAATAGAATGTTGATACGCAAGGATTGTTACCTACAAAATATTGCCCAGAACTCTATCATCTCAGTCCATTAAAAGCAAGAAAATCGCAATACGCCAGGCCAATGAATGTATGCTTGCAGGGTCACTATGGTTGTCAACAACCTTTACACTGGAATTTAAAGTGACGCAATTTAATAGTTATTTACCTGTGAAATATGTTATCTCAGATCAGTGAAGTTCTAGAGGTACACAGGAAAGTTTTCCGGACAGCTCACGCTGACAAAATCCCTATATATATATATATATATATATATATATATATATATATATATATATATATATATATATATATATATATATATGTATGTAATTATATATGTATTTATATATGTATAAGTATGTATGTATGTATTTATGCATGCATGTATGCATTTATATATATTATATATGTAAATGTGTATGTATGCATATATGTATGTATGTGTGTATATATGTATGTATGTATGTGTGTGTGTGTGTGTGTGTGTTTAGCTGTCTGTCTCTCTTAGTATGTCGGTCTTTTTATCCCTGTGTCCTTTGTTATTTACATTATTACTCTCTCTTCGTTCTTTTTTTTCTGTGCTATAATCCATTTATATGAAAAACAATGCACCATTAATTTCAGCTAAAACAATACAACATTACTACCAATTAAACGAATACAACATTCCTGTCAGCTAAAACAGTACACCATTACTGTCATAAAAATACAACATTACTGAAGAACAGTGCAATGTTACTGTCAGAAGATTACAACATTACTACAAGTTAGAACATTACTACCATTTAGAGCACTGCAACATTACTATCGGTTAGAACAGTATAAAATTGCTACTAGTTAGAACAGTACAACATTAGTACCAGTTATAAAGAACATTACACAGAAGATAATACCACTTCACACTGATTCACACAGAAGAAAACTGATTCATGCAAGTTGATCGAATATAATTAGTAATTACCTTCTTGAATTACTAAACTTTTATTTTATTGCGAGAATGAAAACTGTTCAAGTTTTCTTCTCAGAATCAGGTTTTTTTTGTTTAATCATCAGAGACCAGAGACAGGAAATTCCAAGTGATTCACAGTAGAAACAAGAATGTATACTTATGTAGCTAGTGATAATCGCTACAGAAGTTAGTTGGGCCATGCGAAAATACATATGTGAACAACAATTAGAAAAACAATAAAATATTATGTTGATACTTCGATTTCGAAGTTGACCCTCTTCAGCTCAAACTACGCCCAAGATAAAATCATCAACGACAACAAATATATGCCAGCTAGCGTTTGCTTCTACAACCTCCAGTGACTTTCTTGTCTGTTGTCCATGGTTACATCCATACGTTAAGAACGGCTCTATGTAACATTTAAGAACTCTTTTCCTTATTTCCAATGTTAAAAACTAATTTGGGCAATATCTTTCTCATATTTCGGAAAGCTGCTTTTACCTGAGCTATTCTGCATTTCACCTCTGTTGAACATCTACCATCTAAGGTTATTTTTCCCCCAGATATTAAAATCATTTTACCAGTTTTAATAGTATGCCCCTTGTCTTTATTGTGCATTGACGTGATGTCAATTAATAGTGATAGCTCAACTATTGGAAAAGAACAAAACGATAAAAGACCTAACAGTGAATAGCCATAATTTCTGAAATTCTGAATTTACATGAAGAGTCATAATTTCTGCCCTGTCTAAGCGTCGTCTTCGTTTCAGAAGAACCTGCCATGGTAACGCTAGTTCGAACACTATTGAACACTCTTCAGTCGATCGATCATTAGTTTTAAAAATTCGGTCCTAGAGTTAGAGAAGGAAATAAAAGTGAGAAATAGCACAGTTAGCCCTTGTGCCCTGAATTCTTGTGGCTTAAATCTATGGCCTTTAAACAACAATAATGAAACAGATAGCTTTAAGATAGCAGATAAGCGACCAAAAAACCAAAGACTCCAAGACACAAGGATCTTTTACTTACAGATAACACTCAAAGGAGCCCAGCTTGACAACGATAAACTTTTAGTAGCAGTGGAATTCGTAAAGTCTTTCTCTCTACAGGCTATTATTATGTTTGTAATATAATTGTGTTATGTATGTAATTATAGTTGATGATGCTTGATACAATGATCTTGAAACATATAGCGTTATACTACCATCTCTTCACCCACATTTTCAACTATTGAAACGTCATCACCATGTGCCATACATGTGGGCGTAGGTGATCATGTCCTTCCACAATCTTCTATCTACAGTGCATAGTATCAGTTTGTTGTTTTCCATGCCATGGAAACTGTTGACTGTTTTCCATGCCATGACACCAAGCTATCCAGTATTTTCTATTTTCTCTCTTTGTCGTCCGCGATCTCTCTTTCCTTTCATTTTGTCAGTTGTAACCAAGTATTCCAACTTTCCTCTTCTCATGATGTGTCCGAAAAATATTGATTGTTCCTTTCTGATGTTTTTTATGAGCTCCCTTTTTGTGTTGGCCTCTTTGAGAACTTCCTCATTGGTCTTTTTATCTGTCCATGGAACTTTCAACATTCTTCTGAGAAATCCCATCTCTGTGGCCTCTAATCGTCTTTTCATTTGTTTGTCTACTGCCCATGATTCGCTTCCATAGGTCAGAATTGGTTCTATATAGCACCGATGAACGCCCTTTCTCACTTATATTGACAGTGAAACAATCATCTTTATTGCACCATTAAATGTGTTCACCGTGGGCATGGCGACACGTGCTGCCAGAAGTATGAAACACTGCAATCGGTTATATCGACTTGTTTTGATTTATTTCGTCTCTATTATTGTACCGCCCCCATAACAACATAGATATGAAGATATTCTTTTAATTATAACAAGTAATACTTACTTTAAATCTCCTTGAACGTCAACGGGAGAGGCACAGTTTAATGTTAGTGAATACAACATCACGAACACTATCAACAGCATGTCTATTACACTGTTGGAACCTGTTAATGAATAAAAGAACGCAATATGTCAACAATGTATATATCATCAATACGTCAACAGCATATGATAATTTTTTTTTATACTTCTACTTAAAATTAACACTTTTTAGTTGAGGAAAAATTGAAAAACTGTGTTTATTGAAAAACATATTAAAAATAGTTTTTTTTTTTTTAATTACCCATATTTATTAAGAAGATGCAAACGAAATTGACATTTAGTAAATGGAGAACAAAATAAAAATTGAAATACTTACGTCTCCGAGGCTTATTTCCATTTTCTCAACATAATTTGACAAAAAATAGGAGTAACATTTCACATTTTTAACATATTTATTACCAAGAGTTTATATGGTTGTATTTTATCATTATTGTTTGTCCCTTACAAAAATTACATATACATCTTATGTCTGATCATCTAGACGTATACATTCCATTAGATATTTATGATGTATTCTGTCAAAAGCTTTGGTATAGTCTATGATGGATGTATAAATTAATTTGTTTACTTCTGTATACTTTTCTCCAACATACTCACGCAGAAGATGGTTTTTCTTGTCCCACTGTTTTTTTTCTCTGACCCTAAATTGTTGTTTTGCTCTTTCCAAACTGATTATCTTTTGAATTCTTCCTGTTATAACTCTAAGCAGAACTTTTGTTATATGGCTCATCAAACTTACTGTTCTAAAGTCACTCCACTCCACGGCACCAATTTTCTTTGGCAATAATTCAAGGTAATAATTACTGGTGTTTTAGTTTATATGATATATAACCTGTGTTTTTATATGTCATTACACATGTCTGTGCTTATTACTGTGCCAAAATCTTCTACTGTTTGTATCATCTTATTCTGTGTGTTTTCTGGCACTACAGCTTTTCCTTTCATCATTACTATTACCGTCTTCCCTACTTCATATTTTAAGATTTTATATTCTGACATACACATAATGGTTAGTTTCTTGTCCTTTCCATCTTAAAACATTTCTACTATATATTCCTGACATCTGCTGATTATATTTTTATTGTCTATTAACATTTAACCTTTTTTTATTCACAATACACCCTTCTTCTGTGATCTTTTAAATTCTTATTAGTCATTCTTTCTATTTCTGTGTGCGTCCCTTTTAGGTCTTGTTTCTTTTCTGTGATTTCTATTTCCAGACATATTTGACTGAATAAGTCCTCTTTTCTATCTGTACATATAACCGATTTCGCTATCTTTATGTTATGTTATGGTTGTGGAAGGCCTCGGTATCACTGCAAACGAATTAAAATCCATAATTGCTCAACTGCCCGTGCCAGTGAAATCATCTAAGTTAATATCTCATCTCTCAAACAAAGAAAGGTAACAGTAGTCCCCATCATAGCAGTCTCAGCACACGCCAAAAGACATAAGGCGAAACCACACAGAAAGTGAACACAACTGTCTGTTCCAAGTCATACGACATCATAATTCATTGTAAACAATCGGAATATATTCACGACTAAAACGGATGAAACGCACAGCTCACTGTGTGCACAGAGCACTTAACTCAGTAGCTCCTGCAATAAGCCGGATTATCTTCGCTATCTATGTTGCTGTAAAGGCTAGTATTCTTTCCATGTCTTCTGTTTTATATTTTCTTCAAAAAGGCGTCAGTCATCCATTTTTCTTTTCTTTTCTTTTCTTTTTAAGGCGAGATATCTTCTAAATGTTCCCTTCTGTACTGTTGTTTACCTTCTTCCAACTTTTGATATGTATTCTTTACTTGTATTGCATGTGTGTAATGGCAATCTGTCTGACTTAGACCTTCTACGTCTAGTGGTATTATTTGTGCATTATTTTCCTGTCGGTTTCTCTTTAGTTTTATTTTAATTCTGACCATAACAGCGATGTGTTCTGAGGTAACTCCTGGATATGTCGTGGCTTATACAAGGTTGTTTCTAAATCTATCTGCGATCATTAAATTGTCTATTAGGTTCCTCTTTTTATCGCCAGGGCTTTTCCACGCACACAGCTTTCTTTTTTGTTGTTCAAAATAGGTGTTACATATTAACTTGTTTTGTTCACAAAATTATATTAGTCTTTTGCATCGTTTCTTTTTCCTAGGCCATGATTTCCTTTATTTTCTTATATCTTCCTTTTCCTATTTAGCATTTATATCATCCATTACAGTTAAAATAATTCCACTTATTTCATAACTTTCTTTAAATCTTCACAGTGTGCCACTATTTGTTCCTCTGTGTAGTCCTGGGTAATGGAGACCTCGGTAGCCTAGTTGGGAAAACCACCCGACTGGACTACCGACGTTCGGACAACCCGTGTTCGATTCCCGCTGGGAGCAGTGTGAATTGTACTCGTGGTTGGAAAAAAAAAAATACCCCCACGGTCGACCCAGCCGTTGGCAGAAATGGTTACCAGGGTATTACCCTGGGAAGGTGAGGAATGTCGCTTCGTATCTGAGTTTCGATGCTTGAGGCTACACTATACAGAAATATCCGAACATGTCTGGATAGGCGGCCGAGCACATATGGGTGGAAACTCGCGTGCTAAGACGCCGGTTCGAGTCTCGTACTTTACCTTTACCTTTAGTTCTGGGTAGATGCATATGTCTGTATTATTGCTGTTTCAAAAGTGTTGCTGTCATTTTCATTACTGCCATTGTAATTCCAATGAGCACATATTTATTTTTCTCATTCTCTTTTTATGAGTATTCCTACACCTCATTGATGATCTCTATTGCCCTGAGTATAAACATGTCGATATTTTTCTTCCTGTAAGTAACCGTATTCTTTCCATTTTGTCTCTGATACGTCTAAAATATATATGTTAATTCTTTCTGCATTTAAAACAACATTATCAAGCTGTACATTCTGATACAGAGCTCTAACATTCCTTGTACATATTTTTATATCTTTCTTTTTTGCTCGTAGACTCCTTAATATCCTGACCATGGCTTTCTTTGGAGAGATACCTAGTGAGACTCCTATCTCTTTCAAGGTGACCAACCGTATTCACCTTTTGTGTTTTACATTCTGATAAAGAGCTCTAACATTCCATGTCAATATATTTATATCTTTCTTTATTGCTCTTAGACCCCTTGATATCTTGTCTATGGCCATCTTTACAGAGATACCTAGTGAGACTCTTATCTCTTTCAAGGTGGCCAACCATATTTGCTTTTTGTGTATTAATACTGTGTGTTTCGCATACTTTTTGTGCTACCGTTTTCTGAGCCGTTGATCTTTTCTGTTTCTTCCAAACCATCCACTGTCACATACTTCGTGCATTTAGGGATAGACATCAGCAACAATACAACTGTCGAAAATAAGTCTTTTATCTTGGTATGGAGTTAAGGCAAAGAAATACAAATGAATGCATACAAATTCGAAGCTGCAGTAAAGCTAAATGTGAGGGAGAATTGAAAAAATATAGAAAAATAGAATGGTAAAAGCTTTACGTGATTAACAGACGACACAAATTTGAACGACGTTTCGGCTCAATAGACCTTCAGCAGGAACAAACAAACAATACACACACACTGATATGTAAGTAAATAAAACTAACCGAAAAACGTATTAAAAGACGGAATGGTTAAATCTTTACATAATAATTGGACGAGACAAATTAGTACAACGTTCTGACCCTACTATATATCGTTCACAAATTCGTGCCCACAGAGTTGATCAGTTATCTCGGAAACTGTTTGATGAGTTTCTGTAATTCTTTTTCATGAAATCTTATTTTTTCATCAACCTTCAGATTTGATAACATTTAGGTACAAAGGTAGTCTGAATTTTGCACAAATCGTTTTTTTTTTTAAATATAATTTTAAGAAAATATCAAACTGCGTGCTCTAAACATTAGATTTTTACTGTGAATTATGTTAATTTTCTAATAATGCAAACCAAAGGCGTAGTCGTATTACATTGAACAGTGCAAATTTATTCATTTGCTTTTATATCTTCGTCATAGAGATAGGTAAACTTCCTTGCTTGACCGTCGCATCTGCAGAGTCAATGGTATGTCCTATCTATCGATTGAAAGACTTTCTATCTATATTTAGAGCTGCCTGTGTTCTGTTTACTGGTTTTTTTATATCGTAATATAACCGACCCCTTTTAGATTCCTTGCAAAAGTGCATGTACAATAACACAGTTACCTTTTGCATAGTGATGAATTTACACTTTAAACTCTTCATGGTTTTAAAAATCAAGTAGTCACTTCACAACAGCTTACAAATTATCACACATACTGGAATATTCATTAATAGTATATATTTTGTCAAAATACGCCTCTGGACGAATTTAACAAGAAACCGAAAATGAAATTACCACAAAAAACCTCGGAGTGGCGTCCGTCTTACAAGTTAAGAGTGCGAAACTATGCTAAGATTGTGTGGTGTGCACGTGAAATTTGCCTTTTTAATTGATGAGTTGATTACAACAAATGTGGGTATTGTAAAATCCTAAAATTTAGGACAAGCAAGAAAATCATATTTTTATATACCTCAAATAAGCAAAGATCTTTCCTAAATGCATGATAGTTGGGCAAAAAATCAGACTGAAGATCAGTGAAAAAAATAAGATTTCACGAAAAAGAATTACAGAAATTCATGAAACAGTTTCCGAGATAATTAATAAACTCTGTGGGCACGAATTTGTGAATGAACTATAGTACAGTGCTGCTGCTACTCTACACCTGTATACTTGCTACTCTACACCTGTTTACTTGCTACTCTACACCTGTATACTTGCTACTCTACACCTGTATACTTGCTTCTCTACACCTGTATACTTGCTACTCTACACCTGTATACTTGCTACTCTACACCTGTATACTTGCTACTCTACACCTGTATACTTGCTACTCTACACCTGTATACTTGCTACTCTACACCTGTATACTTGCTTACTCTAATAACTACATATGTATGTGTCTGTCGTATGTTTGTTCCTGCTATTGGTCTATAGGGCCAAAAAGTTCTAATTTGTGTCGTCCAAATATTACGTAATGCTTAACAATACCATTTTTTTTTCTATTTTATTCGATATGTTTGTTTCATTTCTCCTTACAATTAGCTTTACTGCAGCTTCGCATTTTTATGCATTTCTTTGCTTAAATCCTAATAACAACATCAAGCATCAAGTGAAACGAAGACGCTGGAAATGGCCAGGCCATGCTCTACGGATGGAACGAATCAGGCATCCGCACCTACCAATAACTTGGATACCATCTGATAAATGAAAGAGAGGCAGACCATTGGGGACATGGCGACGAATCATACATGATGAAATGATAGAGACTGTATGTTCAGAACATAGAAAAATCCTCAATACAATGAACAAATAAATAAAGATAAAAAGAAAGTTTTCAAAAAATATTATCCCTATACAATTTGATTGTTAATTTCAATAAATATTCAAAAGTTTCTTTTGAGAAAATCCTACATGCAGACAACAAATAAACAAAAAATGCGATGAAAAGAAAATAATTGCTCGCATAAAAAATTTTTCATAAAAAATGAAGAAAATTATTTAAGAAAGCGTTATAATCAGTGAAGACATCAACAAAGATTTTAAAGAGAAAAAAGACAAAAAGATAACAAAATATTATTCCCATCAAAAAATAGAATACATGGTGTTATAAAGTCGCTAAGCAGTGACTTCCATTTTCCCTTCCAATATTACTTTTATTAGGCTGTTGTGTCTTTTAACATGCCCCCAAAATTTCATTTATCTTGTTTGAATTGTGTTTAGCAGTTCTCTTTTCATTTTTAGTTGTTTTAAAACTTCCCGCAGCAATGCGGTTAGGAATTTGATCGACAAGTTTCGTGCTACGGATAGTGTGGTAGATGCATTTAACTTCAGAAGGCAGATTGATATCCAAATTAGAATTACAATGAGACCTAATAAATGTTTATGCCGGTTGTCTCCACAGGTACATTGACCAATAAGTACCGTCCACAATGTTCTAAAGAGTAAGCTGAACTTTCGTTCTTACAGATTAGCTGAATCGTCTCAACTCCACGAAGGAGATTGCAATCCCGACTGAACATGCAGTTTCAGAATCTTATTGCTGATGAAGTCATTGACGTGACTTTCTTCACAGATGAGGCATGGTTTCATCTCTCCGGTTGCTTCAACAGTCAGGATAATCGTGTGTGGAGCTGTGAAAACCCCCACGAGTTACATCAAGTTTCGATTCACGATCAGGATGTCGGAGTGTGGTGCGTCAAAAGTCGCATGCGGATAATTGAGCCAATATTTTTTTTCAATGCAACAATCGACGCAGAAAGTTGTCGTACTTTAATCCTGGAACCATTTGTTACCCACCTTACAGAGCTGGAAATTAAAGAAGCATGGTTTCAGCAGGATGGGGCAACAACACAAGCTACCGCAACATCCCTTACTTATTTAGAAAGCATATTTGCAATTCTCTCTTGATGAAGAAATAAACTGTCGAATTGGTAAGGCAGCTACGACCTTCGGCAAACTCACAAAAAGGACATGGAACAACACGAAACTAACTCAAAAGACTAAACTCTTAATATATCAAACTTGTGTGCTTAGCACACTACTATATGGATCCGAAACCTGGACAACATACTCAAACCAGGAAAAAAGACTAAATGTCTTCCACATGCGATGTCTCCGCAAAATAATGCACATCAAATGGCAGGACAAAATAACCAACTTAACTGTCCTGCAACGTGCTAAGACACTAACAATCATGTCGATGCTCAGAAGTCGAAGGCTAAGATGGCTGGAGCATGTCCATCGGATGGAAGAAAAACGCATTCCTAGGCAAATACTATATGGCGAGCTAAAACACGGAAAACGACAAATCGGCAGACCTAAACTACGATATAGAGATATCTGCAAATCATCTCTGAAAGACTTCTCCATCTGTGAAAACGACTGGCAACATCTGGCAAGTGATCGCACATCATGGAGAGCACGTATAAGGAACGGTATAACAACATTTGAGACTGTTCTAAGACAGGACTTAGAAGAGAAGAGACTCATGAAAAAGGATGGTAAACCCTGTGGACCAGCGAGCCTGACCTGTTCATTATGTGACCGCGTGTGTTTGTCAAACATTGGTAGAATTAGCCACGAGAGAAGCTGTTCGGCAAAAACAATACCTCAAAAAAATACGCAATAGCCTCCACTAGACCGTCTGACAAGACGAAAAGGGCCATATATATTTGCAATTCACATTACTTCACGCGGAATCTGGCCTGCTCGTTCACCAGACCTAACTCTGCCTGACTATTATCCGTGGGGTGTGCTGAAAGGAAAAGTTGATCGAAATAATCCACAAACAGTTAATGACCTGAAGCCAAAAATTGTCACCCAGATCCAACAAATACAAACGGTTATTATCCAAAATGTTTTAGAAGATATGAAGAGGGGAGTCAACAAATGTCTTGAGGCCAATGGTGGACATTTTGAACACATTCTATAGACACAACTTCATCTGAACAGCAACTTTACCCAAAACAAGTCAGCCAAGAGCAGTATTGTCCAGATAAATAATAAAAATGTACGCAACAATTTCCCGTAATTTCACAAATATTATCACTGAACCGCGACTTTACAAACACCCCGTATAAAACCAACCAGAAATTGAACCCGGCTCCCATCTCATGTGAAATGAGCCCACTTTTCTAAGAGACACGCTCTACTTGCGAAAGAGAATAAAATAACATATGGATTTAACAGGGAAAGTTGTGATGATACGTCCTTTAAAACATGATACCGAGGTATTTCTGAAAAAGAGAGGTAATCAATTTTCACATTTTTACGAAGGGAAGTAACCATTAATCTTCGGCTTGGAAAGTGTTAGTAAATAAAAAAGAAAGCATCCTTAAATATTTTAAATGTAAATCTTACGATAAACGTTATTGAACTATCGCAACCAATGTGTATATTGTGTGTGCAACATGCATGCAAGAATGCACACATATATAAGTACATGTAAACAGGCACACTTGTGCACACAAACATACATACATAATCATACACAAGATATATTTTATGATTAAGGATCATCATTTATTTATGTTATCTTTTGTTATTTTTGGTTGTTAAGACGAGAATGTGTTCTAAAAGACCTTGTCTGAGACAGAACAGGTCGTGTCTCAACAAGAAGGTGACAAAACCGCCAAAACAACAACGCAACATATTTTTGTTTCTACTTCGTCTTACTTACAAACCGTCATGTCTGTCTCACACATCTTTGTTTCCATAGCTCTATTTATTCCTTTGATCTGATTCCGCTTATTTATTAAGACATTCCATTATTAAGACTAGATCATGTCTTTCGGTAACTTTCATTTCCTTTTAAATTTGTTGACATAATTTACCTTGTACCTCAGTGACATTGTCATTTGTTAGGTTGCATAACAATATGTTACAGAAATTGTTAGAAAGCAATTATTCATTCAATTTTGAAATGTATCTTCCGCTTTTCTTTTTTTTTCCATTAAATATAACAATTTACATTCTAATTTTTTCATGAAATATTACAATTTACATTCTGCTTTTTCATGCAATATTAGTATATTATTATTATTATTATAAAAACTATATAATTACATTCCACTCATTTGATAAAATATCACATTTACCTTTTCGTGCAATATTATAATTTATTTTCTTTTGCTCTTTGTTAAGTATTACAATTTATCTTCGCCTGTTTCTTAATACAGTTTACACTTTGTCAATCAAAGATCAAGAAAAGTTCTTTTAGAGGATTCGACATTTGTAGACTTCAAGTAGACCTCATCCTGTGCCACAAATGAAGGTACCGACAATGTCGATATCGAAACTGTTAAATTGCTTTATTGAATTGGAAGCCACGATTAATTGCATTCACCAACACAATTTGTGAACGCTGCCCTGCTTCATTATGAATCAGAACTTTAATTTTACTCGTAAATAGACTAACTAAATGTGACAAAATGACTCATGTATGTACAGATTGTCTTATCTCAGTTACAAGAAACCCTATCACAGAGCTTCGCAGCAGGAGTCAATCTGATCACCAGAAAAAGACTCGTCGAGCAAGTGTTTCGGTATTTTAGTAAGCCAAGTATGCCAATGACGAAGTAAGTTAGTGTAAAATTACTACATTACTACAGCATGCTATGAACAGCACTACTATTTTCTATGTTCAAAAAAAAAAAGGTTTACAAACGTTCTACCATCACATTCCTTTACGAGAGAAAATTAGCGAAAATCCTCATTCTCAGTTTTTTTTATAAATATATGTACTTATGGAAATAAATATTGTCTGGAGAACTTAGGGGCGGAAAGAGAACAAACAACAGATCAGGTATAAGGATGCATGCAGGGATTTCGTCTCTTGACTTCTTTTCTATCTGCGAAAGAAACTGAAAAAAAAAAAAAAATGTGGCGGCAGATCGTAGCACATCATCGTCATCATCATTGAGTGCCTTCTCGCAACGAAGGTTGGCTCCTATGGAGCGCCATTCTGCTCTGTTTCTTGCTTTGATGGTGCAGGTTGTCATAGGCTGATTTGTCCATCGTTTGATGTTGCTCGTCCATGTTAATCTTGGTCTGCCTTTGCCTCTTTTACTTTTAAGACCAAACTACTGACAAATCATGATTCCTTGCTACCGACCATAGGACCAAACTACTGACAAATTATGATTCCTTGCTACCTGCCATAGGACCAAACTACTGACAAATCATGATTCCTTGCTACCGGTCATAGGACCAATCTACTGACAAATCATGATTCCTTGCTACCGCCATAGGACCAAACTACTGACAAATCATGATTCCTTGCTACTGGCCATAGGACCAAACTACTGACAAATCATGATACCTTGCTACCGGCCATAGGACCAAACTACTGACAAATCATGATTCCTTGCTACCGGCCATAGGACCAAACTACTGACAAATCATGATTCCTTGCTACTGGCTGTGTGACCAAATCAATAAATTTCGAGACCGTCAAACCGAAAAGTTCGCCGGAATGTCTGAGGCTGAAAACGCCCTAAAAAGTTCTTGTTTATAAATCAATGAGTTTTCTCTCCATTTCTTAAATAGTTTGGGGAAATGGTTTTAGTGCTCATATTTTCTAATGACTAAACAATTTTTGTTGTTGACACTTTCACGCCAGGCAGCTTTAATTTACCTGAAAAAATATCAATTTTCAGAAGCTGAGTTAAACCGACGTCTCGTCGATGAGAAAAAAAAATCGTCGCATCTGAGAACTGAATTTGAGCTTTTCCGGTCAATAGCAAAGCGTTGTAAACATTCATACACCCGGCGTCATTATAAGATTTAGCAGGGCTCGAAATAACAATGAACAGAGATACACAAACATTCTATTTGCTAACTCCAGACTACTGTTCTCTTCATCGTCTGACCTTAACAACAAAACATTAAGTGAGTACGATTGCAGGAAGTGGCAGGACAAAGTCACTAACATAGAATTATGGAAATGTACCAGTCAAATACCAGTGGATAAAAGAGAAAAAGCGAAGACGATGGCGCTGGATAGGTGCCTGCGTAGGCACACACTACGGAAGCCAACTGAGAGTATTACACAACAGGCCCTTTTTGGAATCCCCAGGGGAAAGGACAAAAAGGAAGACCAAAGAATTATTGGAGAAGACAGATAGAAGTAGAGATGAAGATGATGGGGAAGACATGGCAGGATCTTAAAAGAATGGCAAGAAACAGAACGACTTGGAAGGTGTTTGTTGAAGACCTATGTTCCACAGGGAGCTGAAAGGTAGAAGAAGAAGAGTACGATTGCGTCCCGACTTACACCAAGCTGTGATATCAATCCATTCGGCCGAACAAGGCTGTTCACACCATGAACAGACTGCATGAATAACATGTCGAGGTGGAAAATGCCAGGCAAGAGCTCAAAGCATGAAGCCAAAGATGGTTTGTCAACCAACAAAACACCGCTGTCGTTAGTCGCCGCTACACGTTGACGGATATACACGAAAGATACCTTAGTGCTTTTTGGGCGTGCCCGATGTGCACTGAGAATGAGCTCTCGACTAAACTAAATTAAATATTCAATTTCAGTATTACTCAAAAACATGTGCTCTCGACTAAACTAAATTAGACATTCAATTTTAGCACTACTCAAAAACATGTGCTGTCGACTAAACTAAATTAAATTCATTTTCAGTACTACTCAAAAACATGTGCTGTCGACTAAACTAAATTAAATTCATTTTCAGTACTACTCAAAAACATGTGCTCTCGACTAAACTAAATAAAACATTAAATTTCAGTACTACTCAAAAACATAATTGATAATGATAAATTGATAACCATTAACGTTCTTCTACTCAACCCTTACACACTGGTTGCAACTATTTTAATATTGACGTAGCCCACATTTACGTTAGTAATGAGTCTTGAATGTGTACACATGTTGAAAAGTTAAATTGTAAAAAAAAGTGTTGATCACTTACGAATAGTTGTACTGCACTGATCAATATTTATGATCACAGCACACGTCAAAACAACATAAAACTATACTAAAACCAATAATTATCTTAATGAATCTTAATGCTCTCAATAAAATATTGCATGGTTCTGTTATATTGCATGGTTCTGTTATATTGCATGGTTCTGTTATATTGCATGGTTCTGTTATATTGCATGGTTCTGTTATATTGCATGGTTCTGTTATATTGCATGGTTCTGTTATATTGCATGTCGTCCTCATGAATGTCATTAGTTTTTGTTTGTTGTGGTTGGTCTTATACGGTAAGGAGTGAGTGTCCGCGACGATTGGTTGGGTCGCTTGATAAGGGAGATGGGCGTTTGTTCCATTCCTGGTTGGGTCAATGATTGACAGGATATACCATTGTCTTACTCCAATTTCAACTGAGAACTAGATGGTATTACCAACCTCTGTTTTTGTACAACAGAGCCTGGTGAAAGGCTTTCATAACGTTCAATATTTTGGTGGGAATGCTGTGTACAGAAGATACAGAACACAATCATTTGGACAACTTGTATATGATATACATTTATTACAAGCTTTATATGATATACATTAATTACAAGCTTTATATAATATACATTTATTACAAACTTTATATGATATACATTTATTACAAACTTTATATGATATACATTTATTACAAATTTTATATGATATACATTTATTACAAACTTTATATGATATACATTTATTACAAATGTTATATGATATACATTTATTACAAACTTTATATGATATACATTTATTACAAACTTTATATGATATACATTTATTACAAACTTTATATTCTAATATCATGGAAACCTACTTCATTCCTTCCTCATTTGCCTTTCAACGCTGAGGAGAGATATAGTTTGTTGTCTTTTGCATTTCTGTTAGCCTCACCTAATGTTATGTTTTCTAGTGTTTCTAATAATCCATCTTTTCTGTGGTCGACCCTTAAGTCTAGTGTTCTCGCATCATTTATCGAAGGCTCGTTTTATTGTTTGATCTTTCTGCCTTATCACGTGCCAACTATTTTATCTGTTGTTTCTTTATATATTCATTAGCGGGAATTATTCCTGGCTTTTCCCTCGCTCAGTTTTCAATTTAAAAATCGTTTCTCTCATTCCGTTTCCTGCCTTGTGTCTAACACATTTCATTTCAGTATTGACTACAGAAAGCGTTAAAACACAAATTATGAACTGTTTATTATTCACTTAATAAAACGGTAATATATTTGTAAATCTAAAAAGTAGCTTAACTAAAATGGTGGGAACCGACGAAAATATAAATGAAAACATTACATTTCTTAAAAGCCAAAACAGATTTTGAGAACTAAATAAATTAGGATGTTCCGACGAGTTGAAAAAAGAGCAGCGCTTTTAAAGTAATTCAGTGTAGAGCAGATGTATGGAAACCTAACCGCTACGCTATTATGTACTAAGCTTAACAAGGTGTGGAGGGAACCTTTACTTTTAGAGTGATGGTGAACAGAAAAGGATATATCTAGACTGTCGTCATTTCATTGAACCTTCCTAAAGATAGTTATCACAATATTTGGGCCAAATAAAGTAAGCAACAAGAATTGTTCAAGATAATTTTAAAAATGAACACATAGTGTGAAAAATATGGAATACGTAGCGGGAAGTCATGCTCAGAATAGATCTAGAAATAATAGCAGGAAGTAACACTGAAGTGAATTTCGGAACGAAGGCTTCAAAGAAAACCTGAACAGTGGAAAAAAAGGATGAATTAAGTGGGTTAGAGTGAGCCGCGATAGCTCAGTGGTTAGTGAACTGGACTACAAAGGACAAGAGGTAGGGTTCGATCCCAACCGACGGTTTCGGTTTACTCAGCCTTTAATGGGTACCAGATTTTTTTTCTGGGAAAGTAAAGCGGCACGGGCGTAATACCGACCACATTACCCCAAATATCATGTGCCGAAGGTCTTTAAAATTTATGGTCACTAACACCATATTCCCTATACGCCACTTGGCGTGACGGGGGTACTTTACTTTACTTTTAAGTGGGTTAGACTTGAATTTTTGCTACATCTAAATTTTCTAAGAAATGGTACCCAAAAAAATATACAAGTTGAACATGTTATTTAAATTATAATTCCATTTCAGTTCACGAAAACTTGACAAAATGTACCTAAAAATGGAATTAATTTCAATAAGGTTAGTCAGTCAGCTTAATGATGCTGCTAGGTGGCTACACGACCAGATCAACTTTGAACCCTACTCGGAAGTCAGCTTCCTCGCCTGCCTGCCCTAGAGAACTGCCTAGGTTGTCTACGGTAGTGGTTTTTTTTTACATTTTTTCTTTATTGATGACACCTTTTAAAGATCTTTTAACTGCAGATTACGAAGACTCAACTGAAGATTAAAACCATCAAGTTCATCAACATTTATTTCAAGTTTCTGGGGGACTGGTTGGTCTCGAGGCAAGACGCAAATGAGGAAAGAGTGAAGTAGGTTCCGTGATATTAGAAAATAACGTTTGTAATATAAAATTGTGTGGATTCAAATCCGGCTGCAACGGTTGGGATTTTTATTTATGATTTCTCTCTGCGGCAACCACATCTGGTTTTCAGCAGCGAGGAGGCCCGGCTTGAAAACGTCAATTACTCATCGACGGAAATAATATGAGTACCTCCCAAGTTTCTCATGAAAAGAGAGCTGCGATCGCTCAGTAGTTAGTGAAGTGGACTTCAAAGGAAAAGAGGTAGGGTTCGATCCTGATCGACGGCTTCCAGGTTCACCCAGCCTTAAATGGGTACCGATTTTTTTCTGGGAAAGTAAAGCGGCACGGGCGTAATGCCGACCAGATTATCCAAAAAATCATATGCCTGTAACCTCTCTTATGGTCACTAACACCATGTTCCCTATACGCCACGTGACGGGGCTCTTACTTTTTTTTTTTTTACTTTTCTCATGAAGAATTTTCATATTTGCAGATAAGTGATAAATGTGTTATTGTATAAACTCCATTAATGGATGCTTACGCAGAATAAAAGGATGGAAGTGGTAGAACAAATTCACTAACATAGAAATATGGAAATGTACCAGTCAAAAACCAGTGGATAAAGAGATACAGCGAAGACGATGGCGCTTGATAAGACACACACTGCGGAAGCCAACTGAGAGTATTACACAACGGGCCCTTTTTTGGAATCCCCAGGGGAAAAGACACAGATGAAGCCCAAGGAATTCTTGGAGAAGACAGATAGAAGCAGAGATGAAGATGATGGGAAAGACATGGAATGATCTTAAAAGAATGGCAAAAAACAAAACGACGTGGAAAGTGTTTGTTGAAGACCTATGCTCCACAGGGAGCTGAAAGGTAGAAAAGAAGATAAGTGATAAATGTGTTACTGCACAAACTCAAACTCTATATTTATTTGCATTATTTCTTATTAATTTAAAATAACAATAATACTTGTGTTCAATTCTTTTAATTAATGCCCCAAAAATAACATCTGCCACAAGGTCAAAGAGCAATTGGGCACATGACGATGCTTTCAAAGGATGGCGATGATGATGAAGATAATCTTAATTCTATTAGATCGATCCAGACCGTTAACGTTTAGACCAACGGGTGGTGGGTGCAATCACTTTCTTGCTTTCCCTATTACTGACAGAGATTTTGGATCAGATCCATCCTAGACATAGTGAGATGCGAGATCTTCTATATCAACAGACTCTAATTACTGCTGACACTACGGCGACCTTCACCTCGTTAGGCAATCTCTTTTGACACAGATCGTTACCGAGGTCGCCATGTGGTGGGTGAGCCGTGGTCTCGATGAGCTATGGGCCGCCATGTCGTAGGTAGTCTAGCTTGAGCTACCGTGATGGCTGTTTCATGAAGATGCAAATGAAGGTGTTTTTTTTTTAATTCTCTTACATATTAAAGGTTCTGTATTCTCTTGTATCACGCACCCAATTTTCTTATCTCCTTTCCTAGAAACAATTTGTTTAGCATGCCTCAGTCGTCTCAGACGAGGTCGATCCTAGAATGTTGATTGTCAATACAAGGCCAGCACGTATGTTTAGTATAATTCTCTATTTGTTCTGATTCCCAAATATCAGATATCGATAGTATTTCATTGTCGATCGCCGTCTCATTATTTGGGCTCCGATTACTCAAGATGGACAGACATGGCGATACTAAACATATTCCAAAACACACAACACCAGAAATTGTGGCGAACTTGGGTTCTTAGTTTCCTTTTAGTCTCTCATGACTCACCTGGCATGATTTGCCACACACTTACCTGTCTGCCTACTTGTATTTACTTACCATTCCTCAACCTATCGTCTATCCGTCCATCAGTCGTATGTGTTTATTTATCTGTCTGCGTATATATGTGTATGTTTTTTTATTTACGTATACATATACTTGTATAAAAATATACATACATATATAGATACATATGTTTATCTGTGTGTGCTTCTCTCTCTTTCTCTTTCTTTCTCTTTCTCTCTCTCTCTCTCTCTCTCTCTCTCTATTTTTCTCTCTGTCTGCTGTTTTAATCTATTCATCCTGCACTTCTCTTCCATGTAATAAAAAAAATGCCAAATCATGTTTTGCTAACAGCACACTTGTTGAATAGTCACACAAAAATCTTCCCTAAGGTATGTCATGAACTCTGTTCCCTAAGGTATGTCATTTACTCTGTTTTCTTTCTGAGGTATGTCATTTACTCTGTTCACTAAGGTACGTCATGAACTCTGTTCCCTAAGGTATATCATGAACTCTGTTCCCTAAGGTATGTCATGAACTCTGTTCCCTAAGGTAAGTCATGAACTCTGTTCCCTAAAGTATGTCATGAACTCTGTTGACAAAGACATGTCATGAACTCTGTTGACAAAGACATGTTATGAACTCTGTTCCTTAAGGTATGTCATGATGGAGTAAAGGCATCAATGTGCACCAAGATGCATAGAGATGCAAAGCTGCGGTAAAGCTGATGATAAAGCCCATTTTAAAAAAAAAGAAGAAAATGTGGCATTGTAACAGCTTTACGTAGTAATTAATAATAAACAAAAGTTGACGTTTCGGCCAAGTAGGCTGTCAGCTGGAACAGCAAACAAGACAAAATATATATAAGGATATATACACAAATCTAACTATCTATCTATCTATTGTCCTATCGAGCCGAAGACGGCATTTAGGGAAAAACCTCAATCTCAAAAACAGAAACCTTGCGTGCCAAAATGGCACATATTGCAGAGATCGCTGCTTCTAAAATCTATGGTTCTGTTTCCATAACAATACTTTTTTTACAATGACGGCTTGTCAAGTCATCAATCAACCTCCTTAGTCGCCTCTTACGACATGCCTGGAAGGTCACAGTGTCACTATTCTTTTCTTCCCTCATAATGAGGCCCCGGTAACACACGGGGAATCTAACTACATGGCTATACTATGCTAGAAACTCAAGAAAGGAAATAAATAAAGGTCACTTCCCTGTGGTCCAGAGCGTGGTCAGCTTCTGAGTGAACTAAAATAAGTGTGCGGGTTGACCAACTATATATCTCACTGACCAGGCAGTCAGGTGAGAAAAAGAAAGGGTTATAAAAATATGAGGAGGTGGATACAAGAAAAGTATAAACTGTGTATATCTAACTGTGTGTGTGCACAACGAACAGATGTGTAAAAAAGCATATGTACATTACTATACATGCGTACAAGCATGTGTGATGTAACATATATCACAATTACGGTACTTTCTGTCTCAACAAAATATCTATCTCAATATTATCTCAGCATTTTCATTGGATTGGTCCGAACCCTTAATCATTGTGCATATTATAATGTAACCGTTGCCCGCCTATGGCCAGTAATTTCTTTTGCGCCTGTGACGAAACGCATTATATTACTAACATCTAACGAGATAAATACGTATTATTGAGCATATCTTTGTGGTAATTTATGTCATCTTGTCGAAGGAATGAAGGAAGGACGGAAGGAAAGGATGGAGGGGAGATGAAGGAAGGAAGGAAGGAAGGAAGGAAGGAAGGAAGGAAGGAAGGAAGGAAGGGAGGAAGGAAGGAAGGAAGGAAGGAAGGAAGGAAGGAAGGAAGGAAGGAAGGAAGGAAGGAAGGAAGGAAGGGAGGGAGGGAGGGAGGGAGGGAGGGAGGAAGGAAGGTAGGAAGGAAGGAAGGAAGGAAGGAAGGAAGGAAGGAATGAAGGAAGGAAGGAAGGAAGGAAGGAAGGAAGGAAGGAAGGAAGGAAGGAAGGAAGGAAGGAAGGAAGGAAGGAAGGAAGGAAGGAAGGAAGGAAGGAAGGAAGGAAGGAAGGAAGGAAGGAAGGAAGGAAGGTTGGAAGGAAAACCAGTGACAAATAACTTTTTAGTAGTTTTATCAATAAAATTTATAGCAAAAATCTTGATCATCGATCAATTTGCTACGCAAAGTCGTGACTAAATTAGTTTCGAATTCCTCATTTGTCATTTTGTAATGAATAAATTTGTTGATGTAGCTATGTGTAATGTCAGCATGCAGAAACGCAAAACCATTTCCAAATTATATTGCTTTAGCCAAGAAAGCTTACCATTTCCCATCACATTATATTTATACATGATATCCAATCGACTATTAAAAATAGTATTATTAAATTTTTGACTCTGTATATCTGCCATTAATTTGTTATTTCTGCAGTTCTTGCCGCTTATTAATCTCATGATTCCAGACAAATTAAAAAAGAAAAAAATTAAATTGCAATTGTAAAATATTTATTCAGTCTGCTTGAGTTAAAAGAATATTTTGCAGTGATTTAATTGTGATGCAAGTGACAGTGGAATCTAACTCTGCTGCAGTAACAGATATAATGTTTAGATATCCATTGTCTGTAACTTTTATTGCAAATGGACTTTCACTCTAAAAATGCATTACGCAATTACAGTATTCCAGAAGCAGAATGTTTTTAAAAATAAAAACGTGTGTTTCCCTTAAAGAAAAAATCAACATCAACTCGTCGATTAGATTATCTTCCGCTTCCCTTAGGATTAAGGGCTCTAATGGTGATTCCAGAAAGAAATGGGATCTTCGCGGAAGTGTAAAAGAAAAGTATGTAAATGAAATAATGTAAACAAATTGTGTTTAAATAAATCTATATTTTTTTTATCTATATATGTACATAAAACATCAGGGAATATATCATAAATATACTGTTCCTAACATGCTGTCATTAAAGTTTTTTTTTGGCAATCACTGTTCTTTTGTTTAGGCATTATTAAATTACTACTTTTTTAAAATTAAAAGCTTTCAAAGCAGTAAAGGAATTGGAAGAATTTTTGATATTATTGCATTTAGATTTGTAAACACACAAAAAATCGAAAAATATTTATTGTACTTTTGAATTTCAAACATCAAAAAGAGGAGGCAGCTTACCATTTCTGACGTGTTTAGACTTCATTAAAATTCAATTACAGTGATAAATGGTACAGAGTGCAGCTTTCATGCCAATTTTAAGTCGCGACTTATCATCAAAATGGTTTATATTGTATGGCGTCGGCGAACAGATCTATCTATCTATCTATCTGTCTGTCTGTCTGTCTGTCTGTTTGTCTGTCTGTCTGTCTGTCTGTCTGTCTGTCTGTCTGTCTGTCTGTCTGTCTGTCTGTCTGTCTGTCTGTCTATCTGTCTGTCTGTCTGTCTGTCTGTCTGTCTGTCTGTCTATCTATCTATCTATCTATCTATCTATCTATCTATCTATCTATCTATCTATCTATCTATCTATCTATCTATCTATCTATCTATCTATCTATCTATCTATCTATCTATCTATCTATCTATCTATCTATCTATCTATCTATCTATCTATCTATCTATCTATCTATCTATCTATCTATCTATCTATCTATCTAATCTAACTATCTATCTACCCACTCACCAACCTACCTAGCTATCTACCTACCTATCCACTCACCCACCAGCCTACATATCTAACTACCCCACCCAACCACCTACCTGCCCAACTTGTATATCTGCCTACCTGTCCGTCCGTCTCTCTCTGTCTATCTCAGTTTCTTTTTCTCGTAATTATCTATAATTTGAGAACAACCCTGGACAACTGTGCAATAACTTCCATAGAGTGGTCATGCAGTGGATACCATCACACTGTAATATACACGGAAATGAACGCGCAGACAAACTAGCTAAGGAGGAAGGGGGATTACCACAAGAGAACCAACTGGTCAGCTACGATGAAACCAAATCCATCATCAAAGTACAGTACCATGAAAAATGGAAACAAGAATACCCATTTATAACAAGAGGAACGGATACCTCCAACTATCAAGGAGGAATCAAGTCATCATACTTCTCCTACGCACTGGCCAAAATAGAATGAAAAATCACATGTTAACCAAATTCAAACCAAACTGAACGCTGGATAACATGGCAACAAACACGTTCTACAAGATTGCCACCAATACACAGACCTGAGAAGGACAATGTGGCCCACACCTACCTCCCTGGAAGAGAAACTATACGGGACAGCTGCCTTCATAAGAGAGTCCGGAGCCCTAGTCTGAATGACGTCATGATGGCAGAATAAAAAGAAGACTCATCTATAACCGTACTTACCCAGATACTCACGGTTACCATACACCATCTTGTTAATGCAGAATTAGCTACAACTTAACAATTATATAATCACTTTCTGACTGTTAGAAATGTCTTCATTTGATTTTACAGTTGTCCTACCCACACTGGTTATTCTTTCTTCTAAAAAAAATACAATTCTGTGTTGGAGAAAAATAAGTCTTTTTTTTTGGTAGTGGATATTTGTCTCTTTTCTATGATGCATATCAATAAAAATTAATGTTGGTTTGATTTCGCACTGCATGAAACTTCTAAAATAATTAATTAATTAGTGAGAATTATTTTTTTTAAATTAACCTGATTGGTCCTGTTCATTACTTTCTACATTTTTGTATATTTATTTAATTGTATGGAAGTTGTTAGGTATATTTATTTTTGTTTTCATTAATTTCTTCCTCTTCTGTGCATACCTCTATGTATATCTCCACGGGGGCTCCGGTAGCCTAGTTGGGAAAATCACTCCACTAGGTATCGACGTTCGGACATCCCGTGTTCGATTCCCGCTGGAAGCAGTGATAGTTGTACTCGTGGTTGGAGAAAAAATACCACCGCGGTCGACCCAGCCGCTGGCAGAAATGGGTACCAGGATAGTACTTTGGGAAGGTGAGGAATGTCGCTTCACATCGTGAGTTTCGATGATTTCCGGTTATGGAAGGCCCCGGCATCACTGCAAACGAATTAAAATCCATAAATGCTCAACCGCCCGAACCAGAGGAATTATCCGAATTAATATCTCATCTCCCAAACAAATAAAGGTAGCTACAGTCCCCATCATAGCAGTCTCAGCACACGCTAAAAGGCATCAGGCGCACAGAAAGTGAACACAGCCATCTATTCCCTGTCATACGATATCATCATTCACCGTAAGCAATCGGAATATCGAAACATGATCAAAACTGATGAAACGCACATCTCATGGTGTGCACAGAGCACTTAACTCGGTAGCTCCTGCAGCAAGCCGGACTTGGAATATGAGGAAACTGCAACAAGGAACACTTTTAAGACACAGCCTTTAACGGCTCTGCCGCCTATCCGCCATATTGACCTGAAGTTCACATCCTCCTGAAAATGTTGATCGTCATATTTTTTAATGTATAGCTCTTGATGATGTTAGGACATCTTTTTTGTCTCAAAATCCGAACATATGAAACATAGTTAGTCGTCGGATTATCCTCATCGTCCATCGAACAGTCAGTAAGCGGTCACATCTGCCCTGCATTGTGAATTTGTGAAATGTTGTGCTGTTATGTGTCTAGTGTTTCCATTTATCCATCCTTTTAGCGGTCAACCATTGAGTCTGGAGTTATAACAACATTTAGTAAAGGCTCATTGTGTTGTGTTTTAGTCTTTCTGTCTTATGTTGTAACCAAAATATTAGCTTGTTCGGAGTTTTCAAATTTTTGCTTCTTCCTTTCTGTGGATCTAGTAGTCGGCATCATGTTTCGGGTAGTCCTGATATTCTGCATTCTATTTGTTCATAAATGTGCTCTTGGCAAACACCTTTGATTCATCTGAAGTTGTACTTGTATCTGGCTGGTGTAATGCGACATCTCCCTTTGCTAATTTGTCTGCCTTCTCTTTACATTAGATTTTTTATTGTAGTGCGATGGAAATCTACTGAAACACAGTTCAGTATCCCTGGCCGAACTCCTAGAATGTTTCTCTTATATCATTCAGGTTTTCGTTCCGATTACATCTCGGTGTTCTCGGGTATTTGTATTTTTTTCCTTTGTTTAAGTGATTTTCTTAATCTTTTCCATTTATTAAGGTCACTATTTCTACCAGGGAATGTTGTGTGTGTGTGTGTGTGTGTGTGCGCGCGCGCGCACGTTTTCTACTTTTTTTCGAATCAAGCAATAGGACAGTTAAAAAGATAATTCTACCAAAATGAAATGTAGCACATGCGTGACGGGGTAAGCGTGAGAAACAAAATTAGGAGCGAACAACTAGTTGGACACTTTACTTCTCGAAACAATGACTTAAGAATTTGACTTCAGAACAGGATATAACTAACAAAACAAAATGAACTCAGCTATCGACAAACGCTATGAAAACAATAGACTGGGAGTGCGCCCTTAAAAAAATATGAGAAGAAAAAAAGGTAGATAGACAAAGTACCTCTTTCCGTACGGAAGCATTTTATCAATACAACAGAAGAGATTTCAGAGACAACATTTTTCATGGCTTTAAGAATCTATCTACATATTGATATTTGTCTAACATATTATATATGAGTGTTTAGATAATTGAACAAGGTATTAGATATCACAAATACCAAGATGATACAAGACTTGTAAAAAGAATATTGTTTGATGACGTTGATACTAATCAAACTGAGAGTGGCGCACTGTGCAGCGAAACGTACGGAAAGAGTAATAACACTTGGAATCTTCACAGCGGAAGAGGTCACCCGAAGAGCAAAAAAAAACCACAAAGGTAATCTTCTTTCTATACGCTGAAAATTTAAAAAAATGTAGAAGGAAGAAGAAGAATACACAAGGTATGAAGATCTTATTATAAAGTTAGTATTGTTCCCTCTGCATAATGGAAGTTTTGATGATGTTAATTTTAATTATTATCCCTAATAAACCTAACATCTTTCTTATTCCCTGTCTCGACTTAGGACGCATGAACCTATTACACAAACCATGAGAATGGTCAAAAAGACTGGCTTCAAGTTGAAATCGATTATCTATGTCTTCACGATGGGAAAATATAACATTATAGAGTCAATATTTCTGCGAATACGGTACTCACAGTTAGCTGTAGAGTCACGGATAGACTACGACGTATTTTCCTAATTTAATTTTTGATAATATATATATTTTTTTAATTATAACATCATTCATATCAAACTGAAATCAAATTAGAATGAGTTAATGATTGTTTTATGGCGGCAAGGCTTCGGCATTTATTTAGTTTATTAAAATGAGTAGCAGAGAATTTCTCAGAGAAAATATGTGGCTTTGTAACAGAGTTGGGATAGACAAAAATAGTTAAAGGAATCATCATCATCATCATTAAGTACCGGGCCTGCTGGCGTAGGTGATCATGTCTCTCCACAACTTTCGATCATCATCATCATCATCATCATCGTGTGCCTTCTCCGCAACGAAGATTGGCTACCATGGATCGCCATTCTACTCTGTTTCTTGCTTTGATGGTGCAGGCTGACATAGATTGACTTGTCCATCTTTTGATGTTACTCGTCCATGTTAGTCTTGGTCTGCCTCTTTTACCTTGTATTTTTCCTTCCAATATTACTTTTAATAGGCTGTTGTGTCTTTTAACATGTCCCAAAAATTTCATTTGTCTTGTCTTGATTGTATTTAGTAGTTCTCTTTTTTATTTTCAGCTGTTTTAAAACTTCATCGTTTGTTATCTTTTGTTTCCATCCAATTCTACCTATTCTTCTATAAATCCACATTTCAAATGCTTCAATTTTCTGTTCTGTTTTCTTATCTAATGTCCATGTTTCTGCACCATACAGGAATATTGAGAAGACGTAACATTTTGTCATTCTTAGTTTCAGCCCTGCTGATATTTGTTTTGTTGTTAGTATATTTTTCATGGCATTAAAATTACTTTTTGCCATACCTATTCTTTTGTTTATTTCAGTTTTGCATTTTCCATCATTGGCTATAGTATGTCCCAGGTAGTTGTAGCTCTGGACTGTCTTCTGATGTATTCCCTCAACTGTGATATTTAATTGTAGGTCTTGAGAATTTTCTTTGTTTATGATCATAGTTTTAGTCTTTTTGATATTCATATATAGTCAATATTTTTTGCTTGTCATGTTTATTACATTAAGTAATTATTGTAGATCTTTAGGATTTTCTGCTAGTAGAACAGTATCATCAGCATATCTTAGGTTATTGATTATCTTCCTATTAATATTAAGGCCTGGCATCTCTGAGATGTTTTTAAAGATTTGCTCAGTGTATAAATTGAACAAGCTTGGTGATAGGATGCATCCTTGTCTTACTCCTCTTTTTATATCAATGGGTGTAGAGTTCTCCTTGTTATATCTTATTATTGCTGTTTGCTCCCAATACAAATTACATATCAGTCGTATGTCTGTGTCATCCAGATTTATATCTTTTAGGCAGTCTATAAGTTGCTCATGGTGTATTCTATCAAATGCTTTGGTGTAGTCTATGAAGCAGGCATATATTGGTTTGTTTACTTCTATTTACTTTTCAATCAATGTCCTCATGCTAAATATGGCTTCTTTTGTCCCACTGTTTTTCTTGAATCCGAATTGCTGCTCATCTAGTTCATTATTAATTTTATTCTGAATCCTTCCTTGTATAACTTTTAGTAAACTTTTTGTTACCTGGCTCATTAGGCTTATTATTCTAAAATCGCTGCATTCAACTGCACCATTCTTTTTAGGCAATGCTATAAAAATTGATGTTTTTAGTTCATTTAGTATGTATCCTGTGCGGTATAGGTCATTGCATATGTCTGTGATCACTTCAATGCCAAAATCTTCTAGTGCCTGTATCATTTTTATCTGTATATTGTCAGGTCCTGCTGCTTTTCCCTTTTTTTTATTGTTTTTATAGCTTTTTCTACTTCAGATTTCAGGATTTTATAGCTGGATGTACATTTTATGAATTGTATTTTTGTCCATTTCGTCATGAAATAATTCTGTTACGTATTCCTGCCATCTTTCGATTATATCTTTGTTGTCTGTTAGCATTCTTCCCTCTTTGTTTGCAATACGTCCGTTTCCTGCTGCTTTTTTGTCTTTATTAGTCATTCTTTTTATTTCTGTGTGCATTCCTCTTAAATTTTGTTTACTTTCCATAGTTTCGATTTCTAGACATCTTTGGTTGAGCCATTCTTCTTTTGCCTTTTTGCACATTTTTCGTATTTCATTATCAATTTCCTTGTATTTGGCAGTGTTTTTAGCTTGTCTTCTCTTTTCCATTTTTTCTAAAATGTTGTCAGTTATCCATTTTTGTTCTTTTGTTATTTTCCTTTTTGAGTAAGGTGATGCAGGATTCTTGTATGCTGTTTTTTATGCATTGCCATTTGGTTGTGACTTTTTCTTCAGGATTTTCTCTTCTGTACTGCTCAATACCTTCTTCTAGCAGCCTCTGATATGTATTCTTTTCTTGTACAGTATAAGTTTCTTTCACATCTTTCTGATTTAAAGCTGTTGTATCTATTGCTGTTGCAGAATTAGTACTTTATTTATTTCTCTTTAATTTGATTTCTATTTTAATCATTACAGTATTGTGATCTGAATTAATATCTGCTCCTGGATAGGTTTTGGCTTTCTTGACGCTGTTCCGGAATATGTCTTTTATCATTATATAATCTATTTGATTCCTCTTTCCATCTCCAGGGCTTTTCCATGTGTATAATTTCCTTTTCTCTTGCTCAAAGTAGGTGTTACATATTATTAGCCTGTTTTCTTCACAAAATTGAATTAAACTTTCTCCTCTGTCATTTCTTTTTCCTAACCCATGATTTCCTATAATGTTCTTATATCTGCCTTTTCCCACTTTTGCGTTCATGTCACCCATTACAATCAAGATGCCTGTAGATTTCACTTGCTTCATAACTGTATTTAGATCTTCATAGTATGCTTCTATTTGTTCATCTGTATAGTCTTGAGAAGGTGCGTATGTTTGTAGTATTGCGATGTCAAATGGCTTTGCCTTCATTTTTATTAATATAATCCAATCATTGTATGTAATTTGAGTATTTATATATTTTTGTAGTTCTCGTTTTATTAGTATCCCTACCCCTCTTTGGTGTTCTGTATTGTTGCTTGAGTATATAAATGTATATTAATCGTCTTGTATGTATCCACTTTCCTTCCATCTTGTTTCTGATATGCCTAAGATATCTATGTTTAATCGCTCTGCTTCTATCATCAGATTTTCTAGTTTTCCTTCACAACTTTCGATCACGACAGTTATTTATCATTTCTGTTGTTGACCTTCTGCCAAGCCATTCTCTTAAGCTGTCTGGTATCTTTTCTCTTTGCTTCCCTCTATCTCTTCGTCCATCAATTTTCCCAGTTGTTACAATATATTCCCGCTGTTCTCTTTTCATTACATTGCCATAAAATGATGATTGTTTCTTCCTAATATTGAAAATTAGTTCTCTTTTTGCTTTGGCCTCTTTCAGAATGTTTTCATTACTCTTCTTAGCTGTCCATGGTATTCTCAACATTCTTCTGTAAAACCACATTTCTACAAACTCCAGTGATTTTCTTGTCTGTTGTCCTATTGTCCATGATTCACATCCATATGTTAAGACTGGCTCTACATAACATTTAAGAACTCTTTTTCTTGTTTCTATTATCAAAAATGAATTGCATAGTATCTTCCTCATTTTTTGGAAAGCTGCTTTTGCCTGAGCCATTCTGCATCTGAACATTTATCAACCTCCTTATTCGCCTCTTACGTCATGCCTGAGAAAAACCTGATCAAAACTAAAAATGAATTAATAGATTGGGCCGTGACCGACACAGCTACAATCAATTAAACTATTTTTATTAACTGAGCTCTTGCTGTTACATTAAATTAAATATTACTTCTATTTGCATAAAAATGTTGTACAATTCATGTTTCTGTCAGCAGATAGAATTCAGTAGCCTAGGCAGCATTTAACTTCCTCTACTCTGGAATATAACATTGATATTACAATGCATATTAGAAGTACAACTTCAAGGTGATAGATATGTGATAGGTGATAATATATACACACATATTATGTATTTATAAAATGTATGAATACTTCAAAATGTAAACAAATTTATTGAAAGTGAAATATTTACTAAACAGACTTTACCTCTGAGAGTGACCACATCCAAGATGGAAAGTTTATATTAAAAATAATACAGCAAGTCTTTAACGTCACATTTACCTCTCATACTTCTACCTTCCCCTAGTGCGTCAGTCTCTCCTCATCTCCCCACTACACCAATTCGTAGCCCTCTTAAGTTTACCTCCTCTCTTCAATTTGATCTTATAATAATCTCTTTCTTCTCATAATCATTCGACCGGTATAAGATTATTATTCTATAACACATCTTGTCCATATATTCTCAATCGGTGCTTCTTCTATTATGATAGGTCCATGCTTAAGTGGACACTTTCATCTTCAATGTAACGTCGGTTGAGGAAGTAATGGTCCTTAGTGGCGCCAGTGAGAACAAGAGTATAGCACGCCCATTAGACGGCTATAGATTAGTACGTGACCATATTGGACAGTGGTTTGAATATTGGGGACGAGAAGTACAGAGAAAGGAAAGGGTTAAAGTGGACAAACGAGACAGTGGCCAAGTGCGAGTGTAGCTGTTTACCTAGTCCAGCTCACTTATTCGATCCAGTGCGCTTCAACACGAAGTAGGAGTAAAAGTGTGTGGTGAGGAGAGGGGTGCTGGAAAGAAGAAATGAAGAAACAATGACTAACAAGGGGAATGTCAAGATTGGAAAGTATTCATTGTTCCGATTAGTAGGAATATCTTCCACACAAAACATAGTCTCTGTCTTTGTTGCTGTTTGGTGTCAGTCATTTTTAAAACCTCTTTTTTTAAAAATACTTGACAGAGAGAGAGAGAAAGAGGGGGGGGGGATATATATATATATATATATATATATATATATATATATATATATATATATATAACAATATAAAGAGCGATTAATAAAATGATATAACATCATCATCTTCATGTACCATGCCGGTTGGCGTAGGCGATCATGTCCCTCCACAATCTTCTATCTACAGTGCATCGTATCAGTTCTGTTGTTGACTGTTTTCCATGCCATGACACCAAGCTATCCAGTATTTTCTCTCTTTGTCGTCCGCGATCTCTCTTTCCTTTTATTTTGCCAGTTGTAACCAAGTATTCCAACTTTCCTCTTCTCATGATGTGCCCGAAAAATGTTGATTGCTTCTTTCTGATGTTTTTTAAGAGCTCCCTTTTTGTGTTGGCCTCCTTGAGAACTTCCTCATTGGTCTATTTATCTGTCCATGGAACTTTCAACATTCTTCTGAGAAATCTCATCTCTGTGGCCTCTAATCGTCTTTTCATTTGTTTGTCTACTGTCCATGATTCGCTTCCATAGGTCAGAATTGGTTCTATATAGCACCGATGAACTCTCTTTCTCATTTTTATTGACATAGATTTGTTGCATAAGATATTTTTCATTTTCTTAAATGCTATTTTGGCCTGAGCTATTCTGCTTTTTATTTCTGTGGTGCATCTCCCATCTGATGTAATTATTGTGTCCAAGTATTTGAAACGTTGTACTTGTTTCAGATTTGTCTCGTTTATTTTCATGCTGCATGATGGTGATGATTGTTTCTTCGATATAACCATTACTTCTGTTTTCTTACTATTCAGACTGAGACCTTTCTTGTTGCTTTCTTCTACTATTATGTCTATCATTTCTTGTAGTTCGTTCTCTGTCTCTGCTATTAAGACTGTGTCATCCGCATATCGCAAATTATTTGTGTTGTGACCGTTGACTTCAATTCCTTTTTTGTCTACTATTGATCTCATAATATATTCGCTGTAAAGGGAAAACAAATCCGGTGACAGAACACAGCCTTGTCTGACACCTTGTTTTATATAATGGAATTGTCCTGTTTGGTTGTTAATTCGTATAGCTGCTGTTTGTTGCCAGTACATGTTTTTTATGATTCGCAGATCCTTGCCATCAGTGCTTAATTTCTCCAGCATATTTATTATTTCCACATGCTTTACTTTGCCAAATGCTTTCGTGTAGTCTATAAAGCACATATATAGATCTTTCTTTACCTCTATAGATCTTTCTATCAATGTCCTGAAGATGTATATTGCATTATTGGTGCCCTTTCCTTCCACAAATCCACATTGTTCCTCACTTATTTCTGGTTTTATTTTGTTCCTTACACGTCTCATGATTATTCTTAGTAATACTTTAGTCATATGGCTCATGAGACTAATAGTGCGATGGTCTTCACAATCAGTGGCGCCTGACTTCTTCGGTATGGCTACAAAGATAGATTTTAGTAGATCTTCGGGTATGTGTCCAGTGTTATATATTTCATTGAGTAATTTTGTTATGACTTGTACTCCCAGCTCTCCAAATGCATTTATCTCTTCGATTGTTATATTGTCAGGACCTGGAGCTTTGCCTCTTTTCATGTGTTGAATTGCGTCCTCCACTTCACTCTGTATTATTGGTGGTCCTGTGTCTTCATTTGAATTGTTTAATTCTGGTCTTTCATCATCATAGAGTTGACTGATATATTCTGTCCATCTTTCCATTGTCTTCTCCTGTCCCATTATCATATTTCCTTCCTTTGATTTCACACATCCTGAAACTTCTTTTCTTCCTGTTAATTCATTTAACTGATTGTGCATAAATTTTGGGTCTTTTTTGTGTGTTGTTTTTCAATTTCTTCACATTTCTGGTTTAACCATCCTTCCTTTGCTTCTCTGCACTTGTTTTGGATCTCTTTGTGCAATATTTTGTATGCTCGTTCTTCTTTCTTATGTTTTCTTCTTTCGTCCATTAGTTGTAATATTTCTTCTGTCATCCATTTCTTTTTGTTGATTCTTTTAGTCACTGGTATTACTTCTTTTGATGTTTGCTGAATCGATTGTTTGAGCATTTCCCACTGCTCCTGGGTGTCCTGTATTTTCTCAGTAGCATTATATCTATTTTGTACTATCATGCTGTACTTATCACTCATCTGTTTATCTACTCTTAGCATATCTAGTTCTAATTTTATATTTCTTTGTGATTTCTGTGCCTTCCGCAGTTTTATTCCTATCTTTCCAACTACTGGTACATGGTCACTATTACAATCTGCTCCTGGCCTTGTTTTAACAGACGTTAGCCCATTCCTAAATCTTCTCTGTACCCGTATAAAATCAATTTGATTGTGATATAACAGCGCTATTAATAAAATGATATAAGTACTTTTTTTATTACTTTGAAATATTTTAAAATGTTTCTAAAATGAAAGGTTTAATGTACATACTATGAAAAACAAATGTTCATTAAATGTTTCCTCTTTCTGTATTTTTACTTTTGTAATTTCTTCTTTTTTCTTTTACTTCCTTTTTTCGAACATTCCAAATTTGTGTGGTCATTTCTATTTAATGTAGCAATCCAGAACCAGACCTGCGTGGATGTCAGCCAAGATTATAAGTATAAATGTATCATACTTGTAGACACTGTATTGTGAGCCATCCTTATTTTATTTCTTTACTACTTCTTTAACACTTCATTAAGTCCGTTGCTGATTGTCAGACTATCTATCTATCTATCTTTCGTTCGCCTGAAGTATTGTCTATATCTGCAATGTCGTTTCCTGTATAAATGTTACTGTCTTTTGTAATTCTTGCAGTGGCCCATATAGTTTTGTCTGTAGTGTTGTATCTATGGGCCAATGGATTGTCAGACTAGATTATCAATTAGATTATCTTCTTCACAAGTTTGTCTTTTTATCGCTCTTTATGCTTCTTTATGAGTGCATTCTTCCTGCCGTTTATATTGTATTGTGGAAATAAGCACAGATATACCAAATATAATAAATATGAAATACTGGCAGGGCCTCGTGTATAATAGCAGAAAACACCAAAAAAAATATTAACCGCGATAGCTCAGTGGTTAGTGAACTGGACTACAAAGAACAAGAGGTAGGGTTCGATCCCAACTAACGGCTTCCGGGTTCACACAGCCTTAAATGGGTATCGGATTTTTTTCTGGGAAAGTAAAGCGGCACGGGCTTAATACCGACCACATTACCCCAAAAATCATGTGCTGAAGGTCTGTAAAATTTATAGTCACTAACACCATATTGCCTATACGCCACTTGGCGTGACGGAAGCTCTTTATTACTTTTATATTATATCGTGGCTCGTGACTCACTCATACTTCTTTGAGTGGCCCGTGAATAAGTCCTATCACATAGTGTAGTCAAGCGTCCTACACGTTCTTTCCTGATAAACGAACAATGTGTAACTTACACCGTTGTGCATTGACTATAGTTACTGTTACATGTCTCACTAACAATATGTAACAATATGAATAATACGAACAACATCGTTCACAAATACTTCTCTTACTGATTCGTGGGACACTGTCGTCCACACACTAGGATATGTACAACTCTCTCTTGATCCTGGAAATATGCTCTATTCTAATATATAGCCATATATAGTAACAACTAGGAAAATTGAGGGACGAAGAGATAGAGGGAAGCAAGGAGAAAAGATACCAAACAGCTTAAGAGAATAGCTTGGCAGAAGGTCAACAACAGAAATGATAAATAACTGTTGTGATTGAAAGTTGTGGAGAGACAGGATCACCTACGCCAGCAGGCACGGTACTTGATGATGATGATGATGAATTAGAATAGCTCAGTCTCTTTCGATGACTGCTCCCACCTAACGTGTTCACTCTGCCAGCAAGTTTTCTTTGTCGTTCACAGGTTCGAAATCTAGTCCACTCATCTCTTGCTGTCTTTGATCGTCCTACACAAGATAATATTACTCTCTCAATATTTTTCTTCCTTTGTTAATTTATAATGGCCCCTTAGTCTCAACCCTCTTATTATATATTTTTGTATCAAATGACATCTCATTACACTTTTATAGTGTGAAATTTTACGAGTTATATAACAATAGCGAGAGTTTATGTGGCAATTTAATCAATCCTTGTAATATTTTCTTTAACTGACAAAGACTGCGTTTTTTTCCTGGTTCGCCCAGGCTTTGACAGTCGTTTCTACTTTTAATCATCAAGATTTCACTAAGGATCTAAATAAATATCGGACCTATGGTTTATAGTTCGTCTCCGATTGGACTAAGTACAAGAAAGCCTATACAGTAAAAATCCTACAATTCCCCATTCACCAAAAACTTATCTCTACTGAGCTTGAGGTTTTCGCCTTTTTCATCTGCTTAAGTTGAAACCTGAAAGTGTGCACTGAACAAAGAAGTAAAGAAGAAAAAGGAGAATGAGAAAATGAATAAAAGAATACAACCATGAAAAAAAATGGATTGATGGAATATTAGAAACATAAGGTAACATAACAGCAGCAGAGATTAACAGAAGAGCAAAAAGCCGCGAATTATATCTCCTCTCAACGCTGAAAGTGAAATGAGAAATGAAAGAAGAAGAAAAAGAAGATGATGAAGAAAAACAACAGTCATCCATAATTTTCGTTTTACTAAGATCTGTAGACTGAAGCGGAAATCCCGGAATCACCGAAAATTTGTGACGTCTTCAGCTATGCGATCTGTAGATAACTAACATCTTTTACCCACAACCGCTCCTGCTCGCAAAGCTGACATTTGTCTCAAACTTTTGGTGGTTAATTTTAGCCCCCTGTGGTTTAACCATCGCCATCACTAGAAGTAGGCCTGAGGACTGAAAGTGAAAACCCAAAATACCCTTACTAGCGTGGTGTTTTTAACTATAGCAGCTATACGTTGTTGACGTCTTTCTACCCACAATCGTCTTCTTCTTCTACCTTCAGCTCCCTGTAGAGCATAGGTCTTCAACACTTTCCAAGCCGTTCTGTTTCTAGCCATTCTTTTAAGATCATTCCATGTCTTACCCATCATCTTCACCTCTGCTTCTATCTGTCTTCTACAAGAATACTTTGGTCTTCTTCTTTGTCTTTTTCCCTGGGGATTCCAAAAAAGGGCATGTTGTGTAATACTCTCAGTTGGCTTCCGTAGTGTTTGTCCTATCCAGTGCCATCGTCTTCGCTGAATCTCTTTATCCACAAGTATTTGACTGGTACATTTCCATAATTCTATGTTAGTGATTTTTATCCTGCCATTTCCATTCTTTTATTCAGCGTAATAAGCCTAATGAGCCAGGTAACAAAAATTTTACTAAAAGTTATACAAGGAAGGATTCAGAATAAAATCAATACTGAATTAGATTAGCAACAATTTGGGTTCAGGAAAAACAGTGGCACAAAAGAAGTCATATTTAGCATGAGAACATTGATTGAAAAGTACACAGAGGTAAACAAACCAATATATGCTTGCTTTATAGACTACACCAAAGCTTTCGATAGAATACACCATAACCAACTTATAGACTGCCTAAAGGATATAAATCTAGACGACACAGACATACGACTAATATGTAATTTGTACTGGGAGCAAATAGCAATAATAAGATATAACAAGGAGAACTCTACACCCATGGACATAAAAAGAGGAGTAAGACAAAGATGCATCCTATCACCAAGCTTGTTCAATCTACACACTGAGCAAATCTTTAAAAACATCTCAGAGATGCCAGGCCTAAACATTAATGGGAAGATAATCAATAATCTAAGATATGCTGATGATACTGTTCTACTAGCAGAAAATCATTAAGATCTACAACAATTGCTTAATGTGATAAAAATAACAAGCAAAAAATATGGGCTAGATATGAATATCAAAAAGACTAAAACTATGATCATAAACAAAGAAAATTCTCAAGACCTACAATTAAATATCACAGTTGAGGGAATACATCTGGAGACAGGTCAGAGCTACAACGATCTGGGACATACTATAACCAATGATGGAAAATGTAAAATTGAAATAAACAAAAGAATAGGTATGGCAAAAAGTATCATGGACAGGAGACAAACGAATGAAAAGTCAATTAGATACCACAGAGATGTAATTTCTCAGAAGAATGTTGAAAGCTTCCTGGACAGCTAAAAAGACCAAAAAGAAAATTCTCAAAGAGGCCAACAAAAAAGGCAGCTCCTAAAAAGCATCAGAAAGAAACAATCAACATTTTTTTGGGGCACATCACGAGAAAAGAATATTGGAATACTTGGTTACAGCTGACAAAATAGAGTGAAAGAGAGATCTCGGACGACAAAGAGAGAAGATATTGGATTGCTTGGTGTTATGGCACAAAAAATAGTCAACAACAGAATTGATGCGATGTACAGTGGATAAAGAATTGTGGAAGGACATAATCGCCTATGCCAACCGGTTTGGCTCATGATAATGATGATACAATGGTGTATTGATATGTGTGACTGCACGAATGCAGGACTAGGGAAAGGAAATTCTTCGACAACTTTGACGCTGTTCTTGATTTTCTCAGTTAACTCATACACTTGTGCACGACACATACACATGTTACATATATATAATACCATATGGAGTTCTTATCCGACGATGGGCCTCTGAAGGTTTCAAGCCTTTGCTAAAATTTAAATCTCAAAACTTCTCTGCTCTAGCTTGGTGCAATGTCGCAAGAAAGCCGCCATCCATCGAATTGTTTCCTAGGTTTCTGTGCGTGTCGCAGCCATGTTAGCCCCAGTTATTGCAATTCAAGGTCATTGCCTCCGCATACTAGACGCACAATAATATCGATCGTACATGCGAATTTTAATACAACTTATCCGGTTTTCCACTTAACGACCCTTACATTTTCTCTCCTTCCTCATTGAGCAGTTACATTTCTACTAAATTTTTCTTCTTCGTGCACTTATATCGCTACTTTATTTCATTCTTTTATATTTCGGTAATGACATCTCTATTACTGTTTTTCTTGGGCCTGCTTTTATTTTATCTATGTTTCTTCTCTTCACATTCTTGCAATATTTTTGTTTCATTACGCTTATCAATTTTCCTCCATTTTGTTCAAGTATTTTAAATATGTATCGATTTCATTTGTATTTTCATCTGTCCTTTTTCTTCTCTTTTCTACGCGTTATTATCATCTCTTTTATAAAAATTCAATTAATGATTTTTTGTTTTACTTGTATTACACACATTCTTCTTTTTATTTACTATTTCCTTTACCTTCTGCGCCTACTCATGTCCTAATACCTAGTTTTGGCCCTTTTCTTTTCTTTTCTTTTTTTCTTCTTCCTTTTTTCTTCTTTTCTTCTTTCCTTCTTTTTTTTTCTTTCTTCCTCCTTATTATAACTTTTTTTATGTTACCATGTAGCACAGTTTATAAACGTTTTCCTTGCTGTGGCTTCATTCATCTACCATACATTACTTCTTGAATAATTTACTTACATTATTATTTTTTTACTAATTAATTATTTTTTTAATTGCATACATGTTATCTTATTTTTTTTCTATTTCTTCACCGTGCTCTACTTTCTCTCCTTGTATTAAAAAAAAGTAAAGTACCCCCGTCACGCCAAGTGACGTATAGGGAATATGGTGTTAGTGACCATAACTTTTACAGACCCCCGGCACATAATTTTTGGGGTAATGTGGTCGATATTAAGCCCGTGCTGCTTTACTTTCCCAGAAAAAAAATCCGGTACCCATTAAAGGCTGGGTGAACCGAAAGCCGTTGGTTGGGATCGAACCCAACCTCTTGTCCTTTGTAGTCCAGTTCACTAACCACAGAGCTACCGTGGCTCCCTCTCCTTGTATTGCCTGTACCTATTTATCACCTCTAAATACAATGTTTCTTCTTGTTATTTTTTCTTCTAATCCTATCAAACTAATAAACTAGAGGAGAGTTCAAAAATAAATCTCCTACTCTATTAAAAATAGCTCCAATAACATTAATTGTAAAAAAGTAAAATAGTAAAATATGCATAACAAGACATGGTTTGCCAAGAGCACACGTAGAAAATGATTATACGACTATAATTACAAATCGACAGTTTAAAGGGCTTCATTTTAATTTGGCCTTAGGACTTTTCATTACATGATTGCAAAAAAAAAATAATAAAAATGTCATATCCGACTTCCTCACAAGGGATATAATGGTGATTCCCCAAAGAAATGGGATCTTTGTGATAGTTTAAGTAAAAAGTACATTAATGAAATAATGAAAACAAACTACGTCTAAAAGATCGACAATGTGTATCTATATAAGTACATAATTTATTGAATGTTCGAGCTGTAGTCAGCTCATAGGGCGTAGACTTAGATACTCTTTCCTTATTTCGAAATTTTCTTTCTAGAAGTCTCAATCCTTGGAAAGATCTTTTATCAAATCTCGCCATTTGTCTCTATTCTGTACATCTCGATCTCATTGAGGGAGTCGATTCCTGCTGCCTTTGCCTCCCTGATCAATGTTCTTCTCAGTGTTGGTCTCCTTTCTTCCAACCTGTTGTTTCCCACTTGGGGGTTCGCTTTGCTATTCGGTTATTATCTCTTCTCATCATATGTCCAACTTATGTCCATCGTCTTTTCTTGATTACTGATGATATTAATAGTTGATTGGCGATTTCTCTAATTTCCTCGTTTGTTTTGAATTCGTTCCACGCTATACCAAGTATTTTCCTTAGACATTTATTTTGTGATGCGTTCAACTTTGTTTCTATGTCTCTTGTTGTTTTCCAGCTCTCTTTCATGCATACGTAATTGGGTTGATAGTACGTTTGATTTGAATAGTCTAAGTTTTGTGTTTGTACTGATAAGTTTTGATTCCCACAACTTTTCAAGGTTGTTGTTTTAGCTATTCTGATTCTATTTCTTTGCTTGTATCCCCCTTCTCGATCAATGTGACTTCCAAGATAGATAAAGTGATCGATCTCTTCTACTGTTTTGTTTTCTATGTATATTCTTTCATCTGTTAGAACCAAGCTTTTCATGACTTTAGTCTTTTCATGATTGATCTCAAGCCATATTTACTGGCTGTTGATGATAGTTCATTTATATTTTCCTGCATCGTTTTTATCTGACTGCTGATGAGAACTATGTCATCTGGAAAGTCGAGATCCTCCAACTGGTCTCCATGTATCCATTTGATGTTTTTGTTACCATTGCAACATTTCTACATTATGAAGTCCATAGCAAATCCAAATAGCAAGGGCGATAAAATGCATCCCTGTTTAACACCAGTTTCTATACCTAATACTTGAAGTAATATATCACAACCATACTGTTCCTAGCATTTGTCAATAAGGTTTTTGACAAATACTGTTCTTTTGTTTAGGTATTGCTGCTTTTAAAAAAAAAATAAAAGCTTGGAAAGCTTAACGAAACATAATTAGAGGAATGTTTGATATTACTACTCGTAATTTACGAGTTTAGTGTTCCATATTATAACGAGTGATCTCCCATCACTGAATGGTCAACTGTTTCTAGTTTTTTTGCATTTAATTGAATTTTTCAACGAGGTTTAGGCTTAGTTGTAGGCTATTCCAAATACTAAACCTAATCCATGGGTCTTATAATGATAGAATGGAATGCGACCGAATAAAGTGCAAGGGGACGATACTCCAACCACAATAATATGGGGCACTAAACTCGTAAATTATATTACTGCATTTAGATTTGTTGCAAAATTGAAGAAAAACATATTTATTATTGCACTTTTAAATTAAACATCAAAAAGTATCATTGTTGAGAGGTGGTTGATTATCGTATGTGATGTGTTTAGATAACATTAATTCATTAATATTGTGGTACAGCTGTCACGCAAATGTATAAAGCAGCGAATTATGGTTAAAATAGTTTATACTTTGTGGTACAACTAATATGTAATCTATACTGGGAGCAAACAGCAATAATAAAATATAACAAAGAGAACTCTACATCCATTGATATAAAAAGAGGAGTAAGACAGGGATACATCCTATCACCAAGCTTGATCAATCTATACACGGAGAAAATCTTTAAAAACATCACATAGATGCCAGGTGTACAAATTAATGGAAAGATAATCAATAACCTGAGATATGCTGATGATACTGTACTACTAGCGGAAAATCCTAAAGATCTACAACAATTACTTAATGAAATAAACATGACAAGCAAAAAATATTGACTAGATATGAATAACAAAAAGACTAAAACTATGATCATAAACAAAGAAAATACTCAAGACCCACAAGTGGATATCAAAATTGAAGTAAAAGACCTGGAGACACTCAGAACTACAACAACATTGGACATACTATAACCTGTGATGGAAAATGTAAAACTGAAATAAATAATAGAATAGTAATGGCAAAAAGTAATTTTAATGTCATGAAAAATATGCTAACATCAAAACAAATAACACCAGGGCTAAAACTAAGAATATAAAAATGTTATATCTTCTCAACATTCCTATATGGGGCAGCTGTCTGTCTGTCTGTCTGCTGTCTATCTGTCCGGCTATCTGTTAATCTATTTTTCTATCTATCTGTCTGCCTGTCTGCCTGCCTGTCTGCCTGCCTGCCTGCCTGTCTGTCTGTCTGTCTGTCTGTCTGTCTGTCTGTCTGTCTGACTATCTAAGAACTAGAAATTAATTTAGAACAAAGTAAGCAAGATTATTTAAATGTCCATTAGTGGTATACCGTATATATCAATGGATGGTAGTATAAACACAATGAGATATGCTGATGACACAGTCATTAAGAGTGGTGAAGATGAGTTACCCAGAATGATTGATATTACATTGATGAAAACTAAAAAAAAACCTAGTTTCAATAATAAAAAGACAGGCGTAATGGTTGCAACAAAATAAAAGGCATCTCTTAAATGCACAAATTAGTTAAATGGTAGCCGATTCTATCAAATTAACTGAATAAAAATAAATGAGACAAATTTTAACTCGGAGTGATAGATGTACAACCGTAGTGAGTACCGTATAGCTCCTTAATAAGTTAAGGACAAAGGTGTTCAGCAACCCATCCTTTGGAAATTAAAAAACAAAGAAACAAAATTTCTTCACTTCTTTGCAGAGCTAGTCATGGCGCAGGCAAAAAGAATCCTGGACAACAGACATCGGAAAATAGACAAGGAAACCGATGGAGTTATAGAAATGTTATTAGTGAAGAATGTGTAAAATACTACGGACATCTAAAGAAGTAATGAAGCGTTCGAAAAGAAGGGCGAATCATTTCAGAGGGGGAGGTATGTTAACAGCATTCGAGAAAAATCACAAATAATCAACAACAGACCTCTATACAGTTTCCTTCTATAAACATTTTCATTTATTATTATTTGTCTCCGTTTGAAATGAAGCCAAAACAAAAATAAATCTAGTTGCCAACTTTAGAAGGAAACAATTAACATTTTTGGATCGCGATTAAATTAGAATGGAAGTGTTGGAATAGTTTGTGGGAAATGAGACAAATTTAGACAATTAGAAATAGCGTGGTAACGAGAGAGAGAAATGAAGAGAAGAAGAGAGAGAGAGAGAGAGAGAGAGAGAGAGAGAGAGAGAGAGAGAGAGAAACTGCCACACGTTTAGAAGAATGATTTTGTAGAAATTAAACATAAACAAGAATGATTTGTTAACATTGTAGATATAGAGCACTGCATTAGAGAGATATGATTGATAACCAACACCAGTAGACATGGTATTTGATGATGGCCACACTAACGTCTCAATAGATGTTCAATCTACCAACTATATTTGATGATGACCACACTAACGTCTCAATAGATGTTCAATCTACCGACTATATTTGATGGTGGCCACACTAACGTCTCAATAGATGTTCAATCTACTAACTATATTTGATGATAACCACACTAACGTCTCAAAAGATGTTCAATCTACCGACTATATTTGATGGTGGCCACACTAACGTCTCAATAGATGTTCTACATACTGACTATATTTGATGATGACCACACTAACGTCTCAATAGATGTTCTACATACTGACTATATTTGATGATGACCACACTAACGTCTCAATAGATGTTCAATCTACCGACTATATTTGATGGTGGCCACACTAACGTCTCAATAGATGTTCAATCTACCGATTATATTTGATGGTGGCCACACTAACGTCTCAATAGATGTTCTACGTACCGACTATATTTGATGATGACCACACTAATGTCTCAATAGATGTTCATCTACCGACTATATTTGATGGTCACAGCACTAACGTCTCCATAGATGTTCTACATACTGACTATATTTGATGATGGCCACACTAACGTCTCAATAGATGTTCAATCTACCGACTATATTTGATGATGGCCACACTAACGTATCAAAAGATGTTCAATCTACCGACTATATTTGATGATGACCACACTAACGTCTCAATAGATGTTCAATCTACCGACTATATTTGATGGTGGCCACACTAACGTCTCAATAGATGTTCTACATACCGACTATATTTGATGATGACCACACTAACGTCTCAATAGATGTTCAATCTACCGACTATATTTGATGATGACCACACTAACGTCTCAATAGATGTTCAATCTACCGACTATATTTGATGATGACCACATTAACGTCTCAATAGATGTTCAATCTACCGACTATATTTGATGATGACCACACTAACGTCTCAATAGATGTTCTGCATACCGACTATATTTGATGGTGACCACACTAACGTCTCAATGGATGTTCTACATACCGACTATATTTGATGTTGACCACACTAACGTCTCAATAGATGTTCAATCTACCGACTTTATTTGATGATGACCACACTAACGTCTCAATAGATGTTCAATCTACCGACTATATCTGATGGTGACCACACTAACGTCTCAATAGATGTTCTACATACCGACTATATTTGATGATGACCACACTAACGTCTCAATAGATGTTCAATCTACCGACTATATTTGATGGTGGCCACACTAACGTCTCAATAGATGTTCTACATACCGACTATATTTGATGATGACCACACTAACGTCTCAATAGATGTTCAATCTACCGACTATATTTGATGATGACCACACTAACGTCTCAATAGATGTTCAATCTACCGACTATATTTGATGATGACCACATTAACGTCTCAATAGATGTTCAATCTACCGACTATATTTGATGATGACCACACTAACGTCTCAATAGATGTTCTGCATACCGACTATATTTGATGGTGACCACACTAACGTCTCAATGGATGTTCTACATACCGACTATATTTGATGTTGACCACACTAACGTCTCAATAGATGTTCAATCTACCGACTTTATTTGATGATGACCACACTAACGTCTCAATAGATGTTCAATCTACCGACTATATCTGATGGTGACCACACTAACGTCTCAATAGATGTTCTACATACCGACTACATTTGATGATGACCACACTAACGTCTCAATAGATGTTTAATCTACCGACTATATTTGATGGTCACAGCACTAACGTCTCAATAGATGTTCTACATACTGACTATATTTGATGATGGCCACACTGACGTCTCAATAGATGTTCTACATACCGACTATATTTGATGTTGACCACACTAACGTCTCAATAGATGTTCAATCTACCGACTATATTTGATGATGACCACACTAACGTCTCAATAGATGTTCAATCTACCGACTATATTTGATGATGACCACACTAACGTCTCAATAGATGTTCAATCTACCGACTATATCTGATGGTGACCACACTAACGTCTCAATAGATGTTCTACATACCGACTACATTTGATGATGACCACACTAACGTCTCAATAGATGTTTAATCTACCGACTATATTTGATGGTCACAGCACTAACGTCTCAATAGATGTTCTACATACTGACTATATTTGATGATGGCCACACTGACGTCTCAATAGATGTTCTACATACCGACTATATTTGATGGTGGCAGCACTAACGTCGCAATAGATGTTCTACATACCGACTATATTTAATGATGACCACATTAACGTCTCAATAGATGTTCTACCTACCGACTATATTCGATGAGGGCCACACTAACGTCTCAATAGATGTTCTACATACCGACTATATTTAATGATGACCACATTAACGTCTCAATAGATGTTCTACCTACCGACTATATTTATTACACCAAAAACCTAAAACAACATTGGTACCATAGGATTGCTGTAACAGATACAGGCACGTGTTGTACCAGCGATGTAAATGAAGTAATGAAGCGTTCGAAAAGAAGGGCGAATCATTTCAGAGGGGGAGGTATGTTAACAGCATTCGAGAAAAATCACAAATAATCAACAACAGACCTCTATACAGTTTCCTTCTATAAACATCTACATTTATTATTATTTGTCTCCTTTTGAAATGAAGCCAAAACAAAAATAAATCTAGTTGCCAACTTTAGAAGGAAACAATTAACATTTTTGGATCGCGATTAAATTAGAATGGAAGTGTTGGAATAGTTTGTGGGAAATGAGACAAATTTAGACAATTAGAAATAGCGTGGTAACGAGAGAGAGAAATGAAGAGAAGAAGAGAGAGAGAGAGAGAGAGAGAGAGAGAGAGAGAGAGAGAGAGAGAGAGAGAGAGAGATAAACTGCCACACGTTTAGAAGAATGATTTTGTAGAAATTAAACATAAACAAGAATGATTTGTTAACATTGTAGATATAGAGCACTGCATTAGAGAGATATGATTGATCACCAACACCAGTAGAAATGGTATTTGATGATGGCCACACTAACGTCTCAATAGATGTTCAATCTACCGACTATATTTGATGATAACCACACTAACGTCTCAATAGATGTTCAATCTACCGACTATATTTGATGGTGGCCACACTAACGTCTCAATAGATGTTCAATCTACTAACTATATTTGATGATAACCACACTAACGTCTCAAAAGATGTTCAATCTACCGACTATATTTGATGGTGGCCACACTAACGTCTCAATAGATGTTCTACATACTGACTATATTTGATGATGACCACACTAACGTCTCAATAGATGTTCTACATACTGACTATATTTGATGATGACCACACTAACGTCTCAATAGATGTTCAATCTACCGACTATATTTGATGGTGGCCACACTAACGTCTCAATAGATGTTCAATCTACCGATTATATTTGATGGTGGCCACACTAACGTCTCAATAGATGTTCTACGTACCGACTATATTTGATGATGACCACACTAATGTCTCAATAGATGTTCATCTACCGACTATATTTGATGGTCACAGCACTAACGTCTCCATAGATGTTCTACATACTGACTATATTTGATGATGGCCACACTGACGTCTCAATAGATGTTCAATCTACCGACTATATTTGATGGTGGCCACACTAACGTCTCAATAGATGTTCAATCTACCGACTATATTTGATGGTGGCCACACTAACGTCTCAATAGATGTTCAATCTACTAACTATATTTGATGATAACCACACTAACGTCTCAAAAGATGTTCAATCTACCGACTATATTTGATGGTGGCCACACTAACGTCTCAATAGATGTTCTACATACTGACTATATTTGATGATGACCACACTAACGTCTCAATAGATGTTCTACATACTGACTATATTTGATGATGACCACACTAACGTCTCAATAGATGTTCAATCTACCGACTATATTTGATGGTGGCCACACTAACGTCTCAATAGATGTTCAATCTACCGATTATATTTGATGGTGGCCACACTAACGTCTCAATAGATGTTCTACGTACCGACTATATTTGATGATGACCACACTAATGTCTCAATAGATGTTCATCTACCGACTATATTTGATGGTCACAGCACTAACGTCTCCATAGATGTTCTACATACTGACTATATTTGATGATGGCCACACTGACGTCTCAATAGATGTTCAATCTACCGACTATATTTGATGATGGCCACACTAACGTCACAAAAGATGTTCAATCTACCGACTATATTTGATGATGACCACACTAACGTCTCAATAGATGTTCAATCTACCGACTATATTTGATGGTGGCCAAACTAACGTCTCAATAGATGTTCTACATACTGACTATATTTGATGATGACCACACTAACGTCTCAATAGATGTTCAATCTACCGACTATATTTGATGATGACCACACTAACGTCTCAATAGATGTTCAATCTACCGACTATATTTGATGATGACCACACTAACGTCTCAATAGATGTTCAATCTACCGACTATATTTGATGATGACCACACTAACGTCTCAATAGATGTTCTGCATACCGACTATATTTGATGGTGACCACACTAACGTCTCAATGGATGTTCTACATACCGACTATATTTGATGTTGACCACACTAACGTCTCAATAGATGTTCAATCTACCGACTATATTTGATGATGACCACACTAACGTCTCAATAGATGTTCAATCTACCGACTATATCTGATGGTGACCACACTAACGTCTCAATAGATGTTCTACATACCGACTACATTTGATGATGACCACATTAACGTCTCAATAGATGTTCTACCTACCGACTATATTTGATGATGGCCACACTAACGTCTCAATAGATGTTCTACATACCGACTATATTTAATGATGACCACATTAACGTCTCAATAGATGTTCTACCTACCGACTATATTTATTACACCAAAAACCTAAAACAACATTGGTACCATAGGATTGCTGTAACAGATACAGGCACGTGTTGTACCAGCGATGTAAATGAAGTAATGAAGCGTTCGAAAAGAAGGGCGAATCATTTCAGAGGGGGAGGTATGTTAACAGCATTCGAGAAAAATCACAAATAATCAACAACAGACCTCTATACAGTTTCCTTCTATAAACATCTACATTTATTATTATTTGTCTCCTTTTGAAATGAAGCCAAAACAAAAATAAATCTAGTTGCCAACTTTAGAAGGAAACAATTAACATTTTTGGATCGCGATTAAATTAGAATGGAAGTGTTGGAATAGTTTGTGGGAAATGAGACAAATTTAGACAATTAGAAATAGCGTGGTAACGAGAGAGAGAAATGAAGAGAAGAAGAGAGAGAGAGAGAGAGAGAGAGAGAGAGAGAGAGAGAGAGAGAGAGATAAACTGCCACACGTTTAGAAGAATGATTTTGTAGAAATTAAACATAAACAAGAATGATTTGTTAACATTGTAGATATAGAGCACTGCATTAGAGAGATATGATTGATCACCAACACCAGTAGAAATGGTATTTGATGATGGCCACACTAACGTCTCAATAGATGTTCAATCTACCGACTATATTTGATGATAACCACACTAACGTCTCAATAGATGTTCAATCTACCGACTATATTTGATGGTGGCCACACTAACGTCTCAATAGATGTTCAATCTACTAACTATATTTGATGATAACCACACTAACGTCTCAAAAGATGTTCAATCTACCGACTATATTTGATGGTGGCCACACTAACGTCTCAATAGATGTTCTACATACTGACTATATTTGATGATGACCACACTAACGTCTCAATAGATGTTCTACATACTGACTATATTTGATGATGACCACACTAACGTCTCAATAGATGTTCAATCTACCGACTATATTTGATGGTGGCCACACTAACGTCTCAATAGATGTTCAATCTACCGATTATATTTGATGGTGGCCACACTAACGTCTCAATAGATGTTCTACGTACCGACTATATTTGATGATGACCACACTAATGTCTCAATAGATGTTCATCTACCGACTATATTTGATGGTCACAGCACTAACGTCTCCATAGATGTTCTACATACTGACTATATTTGATGATGGCCACACTGACGTCTCAATAGATGTTCAATCTACCGACTATATTTGATGGTGGCCACACTAACGTCTCAATAGATGTTCAATCTACCGACTATATTTGATGGTGGCCACACTAACGTCTCAATAGATGTTCAATCTACTAACTATATTTGATGATAACCACACTAACGTCTCAAAAGATGTTCAATCTACCGACTATATTTGATGGTGGCCACACTAACGTCTCAATAGATGTTCTACATACTGACTATATTTGATGATGACCACACTAACGTCTCAATAGATGTTCTACATATTGACTATATTTGATGATGACCACACTAACGTCTCAATAGATGTTCAATCTACCGACTATATTTGATGGTGGCCACACTAACGTCTCAATAGATGTTCAATCTACCGATTATATTTGATGGTGGCCACACTAACGTCTCAATAGATGTTCTACGTACCGACTATATTTGATGATGACCACACTAATGTCTCAATAGATGTTCATCTACCGACTATATTTGATGGTCACAGCACTAACGTCTCCATAGATGTTCTACATACTGACTATATTTGATGATGGCCACACTGACGTCTCAATAGATGTTCAATCTACCGACTATATTTGATGATGGCCACACTAACGTCACAAAAGATGTTCAATCTACCGACTATATTTGATGATGACCACACTAACGTCTCAATAGATGTTCAATCTACCGACTATATTTGATGGTGGCCAAACTAACGTCTCAATAGATGTTCTACATACTGACTATATTTGATGATGACCACACTAACGTCTCAATAGATGTTCAATCTACCGACTATATTTGATGATGACCACACTAACGTCTCAATAGATGTTCAATCTACCGACTATATTTGATGATGACCACACTAACGTCTCAATAGATGTTCAATCTACCGACTATATTTGATGATGACCACACTAACGTCTCAATAGATGTTCTGCATACCGACTATATTTGATGGTGACCACACTAACGTCTCAATGGATGTTCTACATACCGACTATATTTGATGTTGACCACACTAACGTCTCAATAGATGTTCAATCTACCGACTATATTTGATGTATGACCACACTAACGTCTCAATAGATGTTCAATCTACCGACTATATCTGATGGTGACCACACTAACGTCTCAATAGATGTTCTACATACCGACTACATTTGATGATGACCACACTAACGTCTCAATAGATGTTTAATCTACCGACTATATTTGATGGTCACAGCACTAACGTCTCAATAGATGTTCTACATACTGACTATATTTGATGATGGCCACACTGACGTCTCAATAGATGTTCTACATACCGACTATATTTGATGTTGACCACACTAACGTCTCAATAGATGTTCAATCTACCGACTATATTTGATGATGACCACACTAACGTCTCAATAGATGTTCAATCTACCGACTATATTTGATGATGACCACACTATCGTCTCAATAGATGTTCAATCTACCGACTATATCTGATGGTGACCACACTAATGTCTCAATAGATGTTCTACATACCGACTACATTTGATGATGACCACACTAACGTCTCAATAGATGTTTAATCTACCGACTATATTTGATGGTCACAGCACTAACGTCTCAATAGATGTTCTACATACTGACTATATTTGATGATGGCCACACTGACGTCTCAATAGATATTCTACATACCGACTACATTTGATGATGACCACACTAACGTCGCAATAGATGTTCTACATACCGACTATATTTGATGGTGGCAGCACTAACGTCTCAATAGATGTTCTACATACCGACTATATTTAATGATGACCACATTAACGTCTCAATAGATGTTCTACCTACCGACTATATTTGATGATGGCCACACTAACGTCTCAATAGATGTTCTACATACCGACTATATTTAATGATGACCACATTAACGTCTCAATAGATGTTCTACCTACCGACTATATTTATTACACCAAAAACCTAAAACAACATTGGTACCATAGGATTGCTGTAACAGATACAGGCACGTGTTGTACCAGCGATGTAAATGTTGGAAATCTGTTGTAAGATCACTTCAGACTATTGCACTAAGTGAAAGCAACTCAAATTTATTTCGACTTTATTACTTGGTTCATTTTACAATTATGACGTGATAATGTCGTTCATTTTGCAAGCAGTTTTATTTTTTACATTTCTGATTTTCAATTTTATCTTGTAAATAAGTAAAGAGCCCCATCACGTCAAGTGTGCTTTAGGGAATATGGTGTTAGTGACCATCATTTTTACAGACCTTCGGCACATGATTTTTGAGATAATGTGGTCGGTATTACGCCCATGCCGCTTTACTTTCCCAGAAAAAAATCAGGTATCCATTAAAGGCTGGGTGAACCTGGAAGCTCTTTTCCTTTTAGTCCAGTTCACTAACTACTGCGCTATCGCGACTCCCTAATTTTATCTAGTGATACCTTGTTAATTTTGCAAATTAAATATCCCATTTTGTTAAATTTTCACATGGTCGCAAATTTATTTTACATGATTTCTGTTATAATATTCACGTTCATATTATCTATATTTCTATTCTACCTTTTGCTATTTTATGCAGTGACTTTATTTCTCTGTTTTGGGAGCCGCGATAGCTCAGTGGTTAGTGAACTGGATTACCACGGACAAGGGGTAGGGTTCGATCCCAACCGACGGTTTCCGGGTTCACCCAGCCTTAAATGGGTACCGGGTTTGTTTCTGTGAAAGTAAATCAGCACGGGCGTAATACTGACCACAATACCCCAAAAATCATGTGCTGAAGGTCTGTAAAATATAGGGTCACTAACACCATATTTCCCTATACGCCACCTGGCGTGACGGGGGTACTTTACTTACTTACTTACTTATTTCTCAGTTACATAAAATTCTATAGAGAAAAAAAAAATGGTTATATAAAAAAACCATTTAATATAAAAATATTATAATATTGTAAAACTCGAAGCGTGGTTTTCCATAACTAAACGACACAAAATATTGCTTACGTTTGTTGAGCTTTCGCTTCTAAGTCTACTTTTAAATATTCAAGCTGATAATTTGACCATTCTGTTGTTCACGTCCTCTTATATTACCCACTTCCGCGACATTTGACAGACGTTTTATTTGAAACCTAATTTATGACGTCCACATCTCTTGACAAATGATGAGCAAAGAATTTCAAACTTGACGTGTCGGTAAACAGTTCTGCACAGTTTCATCGCAGATTATGTTCACAACTATGTTAGTTCACTCAGATGCAATATGATTTCAAAGGAATGAATAACAGTGACAAGTTTTGGTAATTTAAAGGAGAAATGGCAATATATATATATACAAACAATAGAAAAAAAAGGAATAAAAAATAAATAAAAATCAAAATAATAATAAAAAATAATAAAATATATGTATATCGTCTTACATGTTTACTCTAGTACATATATTTTAATTTTTGACTGCTATTAATATGATGACCATTTCTACCATTCGTAGTATTATTTCGAAATTATCATTTTTTTTTAAATTATTTATTTATTTTTGTTTTAAATACATATCTGTGTGTGTGGTATATGTTTGTTCCTGCTGAAGGACTATTGAACCGAAACGTTATTCTAATTTGTTTCGTCCACTTATTATGTAAAGCTTTAACCATACTGTTTTTTTTTCTAATTTTTTTGCTATATATTTTTTTCTATATATTTTTTGCTACATATTTTTATATATATATTTTTTTCCCCCATTTTTCCTTACAATTAGTTTTACTCCAGCTTTGCAATTTTTATGCATTTCTTTGTTTATATTTTCAGCAAGTTTGTTAATGTCTTGTACGGCGTGTAAACTCATTGAACTTTTCTTATGGAAAACAAAACATTTTATCTCTTGTCTCTAAAAAAGTAAAAAAAAGTAAAGTACCCCCGTCACGCCAAGTGGCGTATAGGGAATATGGTGTTAGTAAGCATAAATTTTACAGACCTTCGGCACATGATTTTTGGGGTGATGTGGTCGGTATTACGCCCGTGCCGCTTTACTTTCCCAGAAAAAAATCCGGTACCCATTAAACGCTGTGTGAATCCGGAAGCCATCGGTTGGGATCGAACCCTACCTCTTGTCCTTTGTAGTCCAGTTCGCTAACCACTGAGCTATCGTGGCTCCCATTTCTTGTCTCTAGATGTATGTAATTCATGACTGGCTCTATGCTGATTATTTCTCGTAAGATATTAATTCCTGTCTTGTTTTTTTCTAATTACCTCGGATTTTTCCACGCTCAAACATCTCATTTCTGTAGTGACTAATTTCCGCTTCTGACTCTGTCTCGACTGACCATATTGCACTAGTTGCATATGAAGTAGATCAAAACGTTTGCGTGGGTAGTTTTGTTTTGTGATATTAGTTTTGTGTTAAGTATTGGTTAACCAATGTGTTATAGTGTAGAAATAAATATGAAATCAAACACCCTTCTATTTTTTTAAATGTTAGATGCTGTCGTATTCATGATTACTGGAATAAATGAAAGATAATTCGTTAAAGCTAAGAGAAAATCTGAGAAAAACTCAGCCTCCATAATATCAGCCAAAGGACCACGCTCATGAACACTATCGACAAAAACTGATATGAATGTTAATCTTCTCAATCTCATCATTTGATGAACCTACAATCCTTGACATCGTGACAGCCAATCGCATGTACAGTCTAAATCAGGGATGGCCAAGTAGGTGCCCGCGGGCTACAAGTTGTCCGCGACGTCCTTTTTGTGGCCCGCGGCGGATAAAAAATAAAATCAGGTTGCATTTAGCAAAATGTCCTGGGTAAAATTGATTTAAAATTTGTTACATTAACTTCTACCGTGGAGAAAGCTAACTCAAATATTCCCTAGTAGACCTATGTTTAAAACTCGGAACACTCTAGTAGTTAGTTTAACGTCGACTTCCCGTCATTCCCGGCCCATCCTTTTTTTTTCCTTTTGATCATCCTGCGACCGACTTAAACAAAGGAAGAAGCCAACGAATGGTTCTAGAGCCGACTCTCGGTTCGGCGAGTTCAAACAGTTTCCGCCAAGAAATACTGTCAGTCACCCACCTCCTCCACCCCAACACATTCACCTCACAATTATTTTACTTTCAGTTTCTTTCTCTCCAAACCTCTTTTCATCAGTCAAAATTATATATCCGATCTGATCATTCTGATTTTGTCGAGTTACAATGAACAGTTCCATTTTAACAGGAAACTAGTGCTATTGTTGTAATCTGTGTTTTCATTGTCTGTTGCTTAGGTCGTGGTATTATATGAACAATAAACGTCAATTACATGAAAAAATCAGATTTTTTCATGAGAAATGGGAACATGATTTTTTATTTATCAACAATAAGGATAGCAAACCGCAGTGCCTTATGTGTTTGCAAGTGTTGTCTGTAAATAAAGAGTATAATCTTAAACGGCATTACACACAGCATCACGCCGCTAAATACAAGGACTACATTGGTACAATACGTTCTACACTTGTGTGCGATTGGAAGAAAAAAGTTAGTGCTCAGAAATCTGTTTTTACTACATTAACAACAAAACAAACAAGTTCCTTAATGGCATCGTTTGTTGTAAGCGCAGAGATAGCGAAATAAAAAAAAATCATTATGTGTCTTCGTAAAGCGTTGTTCTATTAACATGGTGCGTGCCTTTTAGGAAGAAAAAATTGCCAGTCATTTTGAGAGCGTTCCACTATCAAAACAGACAGTCACTAGAAGGGTTGAGGAAATAAGTTCTCATTTATCTAGTAAATTTAAAGAGTGTCGTTACAAATTCCGCTTACTTTTCTCTGGCTTTGGATGAATCTACTGATATATCAGACACAGCACAAATTTTAATTTTTATAAGAACTGTTTCAAAAGACTTTATTATCAATGAAGAGCTACTAGCATTAGATTCATTGCATAATACGACCAAAGGTCAAGAAATTTATAACTCAGTTATGAAAGTTGTTGACGGTATCGGTGACATAAACAGACTTTCAGCAATAGTGACAGATGGCGCTAAGTCAATGTATGGTACTCAAACAGGTCTAGTTGGAAGGCTGGAATCCATTGCCCAGCATTACACTGCATTATACACCAGGAGGCGCTGTGTTGCCAATATCTAGACGTGGAGGATGTTATGAAAACTGTAATAAAGTGTGTGAATTTAATAAAAGGTGGGAATCGGTCTTTGACACACCGACAGTTTATAAATTTTCTATCAGAAGTTGAGGCGGCATATGACGATTTGGTGCTCTACACACAAGTACGCTGGCTAAGCAGAGGGAATTGTTTGAGACAATTTTTGCTTTGAGAAACGAGATAAAACAGTTTTTAGAGAAACATGATACTAACAAAGAACTGATCAGAAAAATGTCTGATCCACATTTTAACAGCGTATTGACCTTTTTAACTGATATCACCCAGCACATGAATGAACTCAACGTGAAGCTACAGGGACGTTCCCAAACAGTCTCAGATTTGGTAGGACACCTAGATGGATTTATAAGTCAACTAAAAGTTTTTAGATTTACCCTGGCCAAAGAAAACTTTATTCATTTTCCTTCGTGCAAAGAATTGATTGAGGAGCGCAGTGACACTGATTTCAATTTTTCTGTATTAATGTTAGACAAACTATTGGAGCAATTCAATGAACGATTTTCTGACTTCAGTGGTATACGACCAGAACTGGCATTTATTTAACAACCCTATGAAGTGTGATATTTTCCAACAACATGACGCTTTTCAGTTCGAGTTATGTAACCTCCAAAGTGACCCCTTTTTCCAATCAAGGATGGAGATAGGAGTTGACTTTTGGAAACTTGTGCCACAGGAAAAATATCCCGCATTGAGTGATTTCAGTTTGAAAATTACTTCTATGTTCGGAAGCACTATATATATATTATATATATATATATATATATATATATATGAATGCGCTTTTTCAACAATGAAAAAAAAAAAAAACTATCTTTACGTCACATAGTACCATTGCTGGTGTATGACGAGGGGCAACCTCAACCAGAGAAATAAAGGCCGCTTGGTCAAGCAGTCGCCACGACGTGTGAGACTCAGGATTTTTATTTCACCCCCGATAGAAAAAAATCCTTTCTGTCTACCGCGGGCTTCGAACACCGAACGTCGGCTTTTCAGCTAGCGGAACAGTGGTTTTAGCCGCACGGCCACGCGCTCTCTTTCAACAATGAAGGAGATTAAATCATCACAAAGAAACCGACTCACTGATGGCCACCTTCAGGATTTATTACGAATATCATCATCATCTTTACACATTGATTTTGAAGAACTTGTTGCTGCACATGAACGTCCACATTGTTCTCATTAAGGTTTGTTACATGTCAACTTTAAAATGACCTAACTAAAACATATTTGTTAAACAATATAAATAGCAAATTTTATTCATTTTTATAAATCAACTAGGCATTTTTAACTCTGTTGCAATAAAATGATTTATGTAAGCAAATAATGCCGATAAATAACAAAACTATTACCTTAAAACAAATGCCATGTTTATTTGTATTGATGTTGTTATGTGTGTGGCCCGCCACACACAAAATAATAAAAAAGTGGCCCGCCATTTGAAAGATATTGGCCATCCCTGGTCTAAATAAACAGTTCTTAAATCATGGTCTCCGGAGCTGCGAGTGACTGCTCTGTCCTTATAGGGAATCCGCGAAAGGCATAAAGAAACTGTTTTGATCTTCAACAGATAACAAAGAAGGTGTGAGTGAATTAATGAAAGGAAGAAATAAAAGGAACCGTAAACGAATTTTAATTTCCAGCTCTTAAGAAAAACATGACTTTTCCAACCCACCGCCTACATTTAATAAAGCAATCAAGTTTTTTGTGATCGGTCATTAATATAATTGTTTAATCGGTCATTAATATAATTGTTTAATCGGTCATTAATATAATTGTTTAATCGGTCATTAATATAATTGTTTAATCAGTCATTAATATAATTGTTTAATCGGTCATTAATATAATTGTTTAATCAGCGAAATATATACTCGGTTTACGAGTTGTTGTTCGCCTGAGAGAAATCACGTGACATTTCTTGCGACTGCGCATACGGTCAACAGTGCAGGGGAGTCAGCCAGTAAGTTTCATTTTGAGTGAGATTCGAACGAAATTAGTAACCGTGTTTCTTCTTCGATTTTTGCCAGTAAAATCATTTAGTTGTCGCAAGGTAAAATGACATCGATATTTCGCCGTGAATTTAGATCAATTCATTTTGGTTGACCCTCATGATGGATCGCTGGCAGAATTTGAAACGTAAAAAAACGTATGACGGTGCGTCCTGCTAAAAGTAAAATGAAGCTTCTTTCAATCATTTTAAAAGTTCCGCCGATGTTGTAAAGAATATCTGTCAATGGGTTTTATATTTACAGGTTAGAAGACAGGCAAGTGCCACACTGTTGTTGTGTTGCGACATAGTATCCAAAGTGAGGATATGAAACCGTCGAAATTGTGGAGACATCTCGATACCAAAGAAAGATAATATCTCACATAGTACATGGATTATTTTGTTTCAAAATTAAAGAGCATAAACTACAAGAAAATAGGAAAATGGTAAATATAACTAACTTGCTGTAACAATGGAAATGGTAAATATAACTAACTTGCTGTAACAATGGAAATACAGACAAGGCGCCATTAAAAGTTTCTCATCTAATAGCAAAAATAGGAAAACCGTTGACAAAAGAACAGACAATTGAAGCCTTTGAAATATGGGTTCATAGAAGAATAGGAGGAATTGGATGGAAAGAATAGAAAACAAACGATGAAGTCTTAAAACAACTGAAAATAAAAAGATAACTACTAAATATAGTTCAAACAAGACAATTCAGATTCTGAGGGTATGTTAAAAGACACTGCAGCCTACTAAAAGTAATATTGTAATGGAAAATACAAGGTAAAAGATGCACAGGCAGACCAAGATTAATATGAACGAGTAATATCAAAAGATGGAAAAGTCAGCCTATGACAAATTGCACTATCAAAACAGAGACAGAGATGAATGGCGTTCCATGTTAGCCAATCTTCGATGCGGAAACGGTACTCAATGATGATTATTTTGTCAAAAACTGAAAAACGTAAATTACCTTCTGCAAAAAATGTTTTTTTCATTGATTAACTAGATAGTTGCAACTGACCGTTACCTTTGCCGAGTGACACAATCAGGAGTCGAATTAACGGTTTGTTAACAAACGTTACATGGAAAAAAATATTTTAAAGAATTATCGCATTCACATATTTTTTTCTGCGACTGAACAGTTCTATTCTATGTTATTTTATTCATGTAATCAATTTCATTGCAGTAGAGACATCCCCATATCAGCTCCACCGACTGACCCAGTATTTCTCCTATCGTATGCTGACAGATTGCACCTTTGATGTGTTGACTATAAATACATCTACTATTACCACTGAGCACTTCGGATTTACCAAATCCCATTTCCATCTTTAGACTTCTCAGTCTCTCAATATGTACAACATTGTCCCATCTATTATCCTTCTCTTCTCTTAAGGAATGAAGAGCAAACTTGGCGATGTCTTCCTATCCATAGTAAGGCCATACTCAGTGCCCAAGTTGCCAGCGAGAGTGTGGGCTGCTGCAATTTGACGTAGCATAACGAACAAAGTTCGAACAAAGATATGAACATAAGATTTAAGAGAAATATTTTCGAAGACATACTGATCATGTTATCTTTGGTGCACACTGCAGCTGAATAAATATAGAACTCGTTTTAAAAACATAGTCAGAAATAAATCAGAATACAAGTTTCAGCAATTAAGCCCGATCTAACAAGGCTTGTAAATGAAATGCAACACCATCCTTCTCATTAATAATATAAGAACACGATGTTCCCTCTTTTCTCATTCATTTTGCCATTAATGAGGTACAATTTTGCACAAATTATATTTATACCATTTTATAGTTTTTATTTTCACATGACGTTTTGTATATACGTATCATGTTAATAATTGTATGTACATGCAACTTTGGAAAATAAAAATAATTGTTACATTTCGGAATTTCATGTAGGAGTGATCACAAAACGAGCTCGTCAACTACTCATTCTCAACGACCTTCTGTTCTCATTGGCACATAAATATATCCGACTCATCCACATTTATACATCATTGCTGCTAATAGCAGTCATTTCTCAGCGTGTACATCATTTCCACGAATAGTAACGATTTATTTTTGTATTTTTTTTCTGCGTACACCGACTTAAAAAAAAATAATTAATGTAAATGTTCTCCCCCTTTTCTTCTTGTATTATTTTAAAAGCGGATTTCCTTTAGTTCGTGAATGAAATGAATAATGACGGAAGCAATTTGTTGAAATGGAGTTAAATAAGGTTAGATTAACATTTAACTCACGGAAATAGCAGCAAGCTTCAGAGATAGAGCGATTGAGAAAATAACAGCTTGTTACACGTAGAAGACTTGTTTGGAGGGGCGGGGGGGGGGTGTCATTTTCAGCAAACCAGAGCTGACAAAGAGTATAATCTCTTTGCATGTGATTTTCTCAAAACAGAAAGCTCAGTTTCGTTTACAGATTATGAATCAAAGAGGATAGAAACCGTGTTGTGACAAACGCGGCTGTGTCCGCAGAATTGCTTCAATATCCTTGTTACTGTGTAAAGCGTGCCATGAAAAACTCCGTCTTATAATAAGAAAACACAAGATAAAAGACTCACAGAGAAGCGAAACAAAATCGATTGGGCACATTTTTTATATTTTAAAGAAGTAAAACTCCTTAAAAGATACTGTTTTGGAGTTCAACTAGAATAAAACAGGGACAAAAAAAATCATAATTTGAATATAATGCAAACATTATCGCCCCACTCTGGCAGCCCTGATGAGAAAATGTAAATATTTGATGAACTATACAAAGTATCGCATATCTCATGAGACGACAATCATCTTGGGAGATATCAACCTAAAGTATGATTCGGTAATATGGCCAATAGAAGATAGCGCAATGGTTCACACAGCTTTGTGAAATCCGACTCTCGGAGATAAACAAAAATATCCTCATCAATAGCTTTGTTACGTGTAATCATCATTATCAATCTTTTGTTTCACTAAATCATCATCATGGCCCCTTTATTTCAAAAAATAACCTAAACATTTTATTGGATTAGATCATCACCATGGCCCCTTTATTACATAAAATAACCTTAACATTTTATTGGATTAGATCATCACCATGGCCCCTTTATTACATAAAATAACCTTACATTTTATTGGATTAGATCATCATCATGACCCCTTCATTTCATACAATAACCTTAACATTTTATTGGATTAGATCATCACCATGGCCCCTTTATTACATAAAATAACCTTAACATTTTATTGGATTAGATCATCATCATGACCCCTTCATTTCATACAATAACCTTAACATTTTATTGGATCAGATCATCACCATGGCCCCTTTATTACATAAAATAACCTTACATTTTATTGGATTAGATCATCATCATGACCCCTTCATTTCATACAATAACCTTAACATTTTATTGGATTAGATCATCATCATGACCCCTTCATTTCATACAATAACCTTAACATTTTATTGGATTAGATTATCATCATGACCCCTTCATTTCATTAAATAACCTTAACATTTTATTGGATTAGATCATCATCATGACCCCTTCATTTCATACAATAACCTTAACATTTTATTGGATTAGATCATCATCATGACCCCTTCATTTCATACAATAACCTTAACATTTTATTGGATTAGATCATCATCATGACCCCTTCATTTCATACAATAACCTTAACATTTTATTGGATTAGATCATCATCATGACCCCTTCATTTCATACAATAACCTTAACATTTTATTGGATTAGATCATCACCATGGCCCCTTCATTTCATACAATAACCTTAACATTTTATTGGATTTGATCATCATCATGACCCCTTCATTTCATACAATAACCTTAACATTTTATTGGATTAGATCATCATCATGACCCCTTCATTTCATACAATAACCTTAACATTTTATTGGATTAGATCATCATCATGACCCTTCATTTCATACAATAACCTTAACGACACTTTATTCAATTAAATCACCTTCACGACATATGCAACTTCATTAAAACATATAGTCACCTTTTTGTGGTTGAAAACCCCGGACAGTTGATGCGTAGAAAGTAGTAGCTGACTAATAACTGAATACAGGAGCAGTGAACCAGTAGTTCAAGATCGAAAGTTGTGGAGAGACATGATCACCTACGCCAGCAGGCCCGGTACTTGATCATGATGATGGTGATAAACCAGTAGTGATCAAAATAATTCTACTTCACGTCGTAATGTATTCTCGTCAAAAATGACAACTACTTTGGCTAAATGAGTATTGATAAAAAAAGAAGGCAAACTCGGTGCAAAAATATGGGTTAAAAGTTTTGCATATTTAGACTGAATGGTGCATATGTCATAGCTTGTTGTAAACTACATCTCGACGCTGATTTTACGCTGTTTTAAGGATGAAAGAAAATATAATTGTAAGATAATCGGCTACTGGGGAGACACGATAGCTCAGTGGTTAGTGAACTGGACTACAAAGGACAAGAGGTAGGGTTCGATCCCAACCGACGACTTCCGGTTCACACAGCCTTTAATGGGTACCGGATTTTTTTATGGGAAAGTAAAGCGGCACGGGCATAATACCGACCACATTACCCCAAAATCATGTGCCGAAGGTCTGTAAAATGTATGGTCACTAACACTATATTCACTATACGCCACTTGGCGTGACGGGGGTACTTTACTTTTTTTTTTTTAATCGGCTAAAAAGCAAATAAACAACTCATCCTTCTCATTCAGTTTCATTCATCTCGCATAACAAACCAACAACTTTAATGAAATCTTTCTCCAGACATGTTTGATTTAATTCTACAAAATTCAACAATCTGTTTTATTAACTTAATCAGTCCTCACCACTCGAATTCTTTAATTAAATAATTACATAACATCGCTTGTCTTATCAATTCATCCTTCCTAGTTAACTAAACCAGATCCATAATTCATCGTATTCAAGGAGCCATCATCACTGTTACATCATTTACGTCATCACACCGCCCCCGCTCCTAATCTTGACCCCATAAGAGTAAATATTTAGAAACCTAGAAAGATGAGGAATGACGCCTCGCCTCTGAGTTTCGATGCTTGAGGCGACACTATACAGAAATATCCGAACATTTCTGGATAGGCGGCCGAGCACATATGGGTGTGAACTCGCGTGCAAAGACGCCGGTTCAAATTTCGTACTTTACCTATACCTTTACCTTTATTTAGAAACATATTAACACATAATATGGCACGTCCTGTCTTATGACATAATGTAGTTCTCACAACAAAAATAAACCCTATTTCTCAAAAGCAAGGTTGACTAAAACAAATATTTACTTACTGCCCTACATAATTTTTAATATATTTTAAATAAAATAAACAAAAAATGATATTTAACAGCTTGACTAACAGAAAGACAAGACAAACTACAATGCTTTGGCAAGAGCCTTCCCCGGGTATAGCAAACAAACTATAAACATTAAACACAAAAATCCAAGTCAGAAAACGCAACGACACAGCTCAAACAAAATGGCGGAAAGAATCGCGAAAACAGGCTATGGCCAGGATTTATGCAGAGTCTAGTTAAAGTTAAAGTTTAATAGACAATAGGGATGGTGGGATTTAATTAGACCAAAGAAACCAAAAGTGAAAAGTTGGAAAAATTAAATGAGGTGTCCTGTGGGGTAAATATTTTATATTTGTGCTTATCTCAAGTTTATATATTGCCATCTCACCAGAGTGGTGTGTGTGCTTTATTGCAAAAAAGTTACGACTGACAACAAAGTCAGACAATCGGCAACACACCATTTTGCTAAGCTATCGTCATAAACATAAACAAACGCTACAAAAAAGCCAGAGTAAGAGGAAGACAGAGAAAGAGATGGATAAAGGGAATACGAGAGTCACTAGGAGGGATAACACAGAAGAGGCTAACAGAAGAGCACAGAATCGCATATTGCATCTCCCCTCACGACGCCAACGGCATAGGAGGAAGTATAGAAGAAGAAGAAGAAAAAAGAAGAAGAAAAAGTAAAAAAGAAGGAGGACAAGAAGAAGAAGGTCGTCAAGCTTCCTGCCTCATTTGTCTTACAACACTGAGATTGGTGGGAGCCGCGATCGCTCTGTGGTTAGTGGACTTGACTACAAAAGACAAGATGTAGGGTTCGAACCCAATCGACGGTTTTAGGTTCACGCAGCCTTTAATGGGTACCGGATTTTTCTGGGAAAGTAAAGCGGCACGGACGTAATACCGACCACACTACCCCAAAAATCATGTGCGGAAGGTATGTAAAATGTATGGTCACTGTTTTTTTTAATAACAGCATATTCCCTATACGCCACTTGGCGTGACGGGGTACTTTACTTTTTTTTTTTTTTTTAACTTCTTTGCATTTCTTCTCAATTTTCTATGTATCCAAGTCGCTTTGTTAGTTCTGCTATTGGGCTTATAGGTCTCACCCCAAAAATTATTATTATCCAAAGAACTTTATTCTCTTATATCTCCACTCTGGGAACCGTCAAGAGTGTAATAACATTGTGGATTAGGTAAATTAAACGAAACACAAGATTAAGTTGATTAAATGGACAGGAACTTAGAATATGAAACACCGGGCTTAAACAATATCCCAGCGGATTATGAATATGAAAAAGCCCAAGCCTAAATGAATACAAAAGTCCCCGAAATACGGGAATGAATAGAACATAATAAATGAAAGAAAGGGAAAGAACGAAATACAGGAAGTTGATTGCAATTGAATAATATCCAGGTTTTAGATGAGAAAGCGAAACTAATGAAGACAGAGAGTGTATCAAACAACGTAAAACCAAATAAAGATTTTTCTTTTAAACCAGAATTTGTTCAGTTTCACAAAGTCAACAGTTGCAAGGATATTGATCGCTGATGTTTTAGTTGTTTTGTTAATTTTTAACACGTTAGTGCGAGTATGTTACTTGTATGTGATTCTTCTATCATGAATTAAAATAATTTAGATGAAGTTATAATAGTTACACATTAAAGCTTAATAATATTTGAGGTTTAAATTTTAAATATTTACCAGTAAATGTCAGGCGTAATACCGACCACATTACCCCAAAAATCATGTGCTGAAGGTCTGTAAAATATAGGGTCACTAACACCATATTTCCCTATACGCCACTTGGCGTGACGGGGGTACTTTTTTACGTACCAGTAAATGTCAAAATCAAATTTGACAAAATTAAAGACGATTAGAGGCCACAGAGATGGGATTTCTTAGAAGAATATTGAAAGTTCCCCGAACAGCTAAAAAGACCAATGAGGAAGTTCTCAAAGAGGCTAACACAAAAAGGGAGCTCCTAAAAACATCAGAAATAAACATTAACATTTTTCGGGCACATCATGAGAAGAGGAAAGTTGAAATACTTGGTTACAACTGGCAAAATATAGAGAAAGAAAGATCGCAGACGACAAAGAGAGAAGAAAGTGGATAGCTTGGTGTCATGGCATGGAAAACAGAAAACAACAGAACTGTTACGATGCTCTATGGATAGAAAATTGTGGAAGGGTATGATCGGAAGAACCCACATTTCAAAGGCTTCAATTTTCTGTTCTGTTCTTTTGTCTAACGTTTCTTCACCATACAGGAATGTTGAACAGATATAACATGTTGCTATTCTAAGTTTTAACACTGGTATTATTTGTTTTCATCATAGTATATTTTTGTGGCATTAAAATGACTTGTTGCTATTTCTTTTCTTTTGAATATATTTTATTTACAAGTTTGTAAATGCTGAGTCATGATGATACGAGACAGTCAACTCATTGCTAATTTTCAGTTGTTGGTTATTATTTGATCAACGTAAACATGGTGCTAACGGATTTATTGTCAGCTTCCGGTAGAACTTTACACTGTAATTAGCCTGCTCTGTGATTGAGACATAAGATACATTTTATGCAATATCGGGTCACTAGTAATGACCTTTGAACCAGACCTTTAAACACGTGACGAGTTCCGCCTTATAATTTAATATTTATTGATCTTGTCTTCCTCAACCCTCACAATTTCTTTCTTTCTTTCTTTCTTTCTTTCTTTCTTTCTTTCCTTCTTTATTTCTACCTGTAATTTTAAATAGAAAGACGTTTTTGTTTGGAACACCCAGCTACACGATTTGACAGATAATAGAATAAAAAAAGCTTGAGATACAAGTATATGAATGAAGCGAAGAAGATTATACAAAGTAAAGAGCCCGTCACACCAAGTGGCGTATAGGAATATGGTATTAATGACCATAATTTTTTTTAGACCTTCCGCACACGATTTTTGGGGTAATGTGGTCGGTATTACGTCAGTGCTGCTTTACTTTCCCAGAAAAAAATCCGGTACCCATTTAAGGCTGCGTGACCTGCCTGAAGCCGTCGATCAGGATCAAACCCGACCTCTTGTCCTTTGTTGCCTAGTTCACTAACCACTGAGATACCGCTGCTCCCGAACAAGATTATATTATTCATAAATATTTCTATCGGATTTCTAAAAAATGTGTCACCTAAGGAACGACATACTCAACTTTATCGTAATTAAAGTTGGGGTTTAAAACAAATATAATGGCTAACTTCTTTTATAGATGCATTTCTTGTGAACAGGGGAAAATGAATAAATAGATATAACTACACCTGCAGTTACAGAAGAGGCAAGAAAGTGACACGATTTAGAGTTCAGAAGGTTGGAGATGTAGAAGTCAAAAGTGACATATATTTATTATTTAGTGTTTTTTTTGTATTACAGTTTTATGCACGTTTTTCAGTTGTTGAAGTGTGTGTGTGTGTGTGTATATATATATATATATATATATATATATATATATAATATATAAGCCTCTTCAGAAAAACAGAACATGAAGATTATGGGTTTATAGTTGTTTGAAGACGCGGTACCACTGTAAACGAATGGAAATACATAACTGCTCGATTTCCCGTGCCAGTGGAAAACATCCGAATTAACACCTCATCGATATCCAAACAAAGAAAGCAGTTTGCAGTTCTCATCGTAGCAATACAGCACATGTCAAAAGACATAAGGCGTATTATAGCACTGACATTGAGCGCTTCTGAATTGTCCTTCATCTTCGATATCATACGATTCATCGTAGTCAATCTGAAT